>JXSR01S007340.1:70192-80384 GCA_000969725.1 Ophiothrix spiculata | reverse complement strand
AGAAGCCACTCGTGAGTAAACTAAAACCGTAGATAAGACAATTACACTGTTAAATTGTTTGTGTAAATAAATTGTTTGTTTATTTGATAAAATCCTGACTTACAGTGTATTTATTCTTGCTTTGCTTTTAGCTCGAACCCGAAAGGTTATTTCTGACCTTGATCCTTGTTTTGGGTCGTAACAATTGATTGATTGATTGATTGATCTATTTGCTCGTTGTTTTACCAAACTACATATATATTTGCTAATAATATCTGCCAGATAAACACATCTAGCCTCACATTCATGAAATTTGAAAAATATATCCTGCTTTTAAGACCTTCAAAATTAGTAAAACAAAGTGAAATTTACTTTAATTAGACGTACGAAAGAGACATGATATTGGTATTTTATTTACGCGTTGAATCTGAAGGTTGGTCCACATTAAAGTAATACACTGTCTGCTGTTCAGAAATGTTAAATGTGTATTTTAGATTAAATTGAAGCACCTAGAACATTCTACAAATAGGTAGAATACAAGCATGACAAGTTGGCCTTCCATATCGATATCGAATGAAAAGCTTCTGGATAGAGAACAATAGACTTGGCACTGAGCCAGACAATCAGACAATATATATTGTTTATGTGAGCTATCGTATTACGTCATTACCTGGAAATCCCCTTGTGCTATTAAAAGAGTTCATTTAAACATAACCGAGGCTAAACGTGCGACTTTATATTTAGAGTTTTTCCAATAAGATTTGTTTATGTTTGACAGTTTGAAAAAAAAATGTTTATTTTATTATATTTTTAACAAAACTTTTCAATTTAAGGCTTTAAAATCATGAGGTTGCATTCATCTCCAGGGTTCGGAAGTCACGTAAAGCTGTTGGTGCCCTGTCCCCTGACTCTTTCACGGAGTATGCATGCATGTCATGCAAGTACAATGTATATTGATTGATTGATTGATTGATTGATTGATTGATTGATTGATTGATCTATGTGCTCATTGTTTTTACCAAACTAAATATATATTTGCTAATTATATCTGCCAGATAAACACATCTAGCCTCATTCATGAAATTTGAAAAATATATCCTGCTTTTAAGACCTTCAAAATTAGTATATAAAACAAAGAGAAATTCACTTTAATTAGACGTACGAAAGAGACATGATATTGGTATTTTATTTACGCGTTGAATATGAAGGTTGGTCCACATTAACTGTCTGCTGTTCAGAAATGTTAAATGTGTATTTTAGAATAAATTGAAGCACCTAGAACATTCTACAAATAGGTAGAATACAAGCATGACAAGTTGGCCTTCCATATCGATCTCCAATGAAAAGATTCTGGATAGAGACTTGGCACTGAGCCAGACAATCAGACAATAAATATCATTTATGTGAGATATCGTATTACGTCATTACCTGGAAATCCCCTTATGCAATTAAAAGAGTTCATTTGAACATAAAAGAGGCTAAAATATTTGCGACTTTATATTTCAGCCTGACCGTTTTACCTCTACACTAGCAAATTGTAGTTTTGGTGAGTCAGTGGGGAGAAAAGGTCCATTCGAGGATCTGGACAATAAAAAAGATAGAAAAGAAAGGGGAGGAGAAAAAAAATCAAAGGAAAAGAGGAGAAAAATAGTTTTAAATGTTTTAAAAATCGTTGAAAAGATTTTTTTTCTTTGTAGTCTTAAGTCATCCGGGGGAAACTGTTGGTTGTGCCCCACCACTCGAAAAATCCTGGGCACCCCACTGATGAGGTTGGGAGTGGGGGTATGTTCTCCTGTCTATTTTCAATCTTCATCCGTTATTTTTAAATATATATATCTTAATCGGCTGAATAGCACTTAATAGGCTATATTGCAAAATGTTTTAAAAATGGCTGAAAACAAAGTTTCACTGTTACTGAATGGTATCTCATACTCAATCAAGGTGCCAAGGCGCAGTATTGTTACCTTTTTTTCTAGGAACTGTCTGTTCTTGAAAAAAAAATGAATTGAACATTGTCATGATGATTGAATGGGAAAAATTTGTCTAAAGACATAATCCTGTACCTGACTCTGCTATCCAGCATCATTATACATCTGCATCCGAAACAGGCAGATGCTTTTGCAAAAACATGGTAAAGGAAACCCTCATTAAAGCGATGTTTACGTAAGCAAATCATAACACTGACCGGATCGCTTTGACAGATATAATTTAATACCAGCATTAGTATATTATACACGTTTCCATGGTTACTACGTTTTTAATTTCTTACCTGAAAAAGATAAAGTTTCAGTGAATTAGAAATATCAATGACCAAGCAACACGTCATTTAGCAAGCTACGTGTAGATAGATATTCAGGGGGTACTCACATTAACATTGGCATGCATGGTGTACATATGCGTCTGCCGTTTGGGATAGATTGGTATAGCAATGGGGGCTTTTCATTGCCCAACAGTTTGTAAAATTTGATGTTTTTCGGGAATAAGTTTCAAAAGATCTACAGACACATAGACGCACGAGAAATTTTGAAGACCTCCCAGAAAGAATTTCACGTTAAAAGAAAACAATATTTAAAGTCAGATTAAATTAGTGGTATATATTTTTCAATAAACAATTAACAGACTGTCGTAAAGCGGTCGGATGCACTTCTACTATTACCTGAAACTTTAAAATAATTAACTGCCACGTGGCATTCGAGCAAAAGAGAGAATAAAGAAGCTCGTTCATAATACAAAACGTTTTGATAAAATTAAAATGCAATATTATCTTAAACAAATATATATGTAGTTCATTTTGAAACATTTGACGTCATGCTTATAAACGCGCTTGGTCACATTAATCCAACTACAGACCAAAAGCCCAATTTTAAAAGTAGCTATAATTTTTTTGTCCATCATTGGAATATAATTATTCTTTGTAAGGATACTTTTGTCGATCTTTTGTTTAGTTTGTTCTTATTCAAAAATACATTTTGTTTTTCAATAAATCTAACGATTCCTTTGTTTCACACAAATAACCTCAAAGCATTTCTTTGTTTTAAATTGAGTTATGGAAAGAGCGAGTCATAGCTTGCCTCAGCTAACGCATGAACACGTCGGTTGCATTTCCGCTGCAATCTTTATGCTATTGAAGTAATTAAATTTTGCGTGGCAAGCAGATATTAAGACAATAGCAAAGCCGCTTGTTGGTAAAGCATGATAAGTCACAACGTTTTGATAAAAAAAAGTATTATAACACATCGCCAATAGGAGATTCATTTTAAGGCAAATACCAAGGCGTGTTCACTATTAAAGACGATTTCAATACATCATGTACATGGTCAAACGGAATTGAGACAAATGATCAATGCTAATATAAACTTCGCATCATAAGTTCCTACCAATGATTTCTACATGCTTGCAGATGAAATAAATTAATGTTTTGCTGATAAATTTTGGCGCCAACCAAGTCTTATCGATTTGACATTGTATCAATTTCTTTAACATGCGACACCGATTCGTTTAGAATGATTGATTTTAAAGAATTACCTCTGACTTCAATAGACCTTTTCAAAATCCATTCGGAAATCTCCGGAACATTGGTTACATGGCCATTTTTTCAACCAATCACGTACAAGTTCATTAGTATGCACGATTTTGTCAACGATTGTTTCCCGAATTTTTCGAGTGAAAAATAAATAGAACCAGACCCAAACATTATTAGATAAACTAATTCTGAACAACTTTTGGCTGATGGTACCATGCGCTCACCGACACAAAGAGTGAAATTTCCATTTGAAATCGGCTGATTAAGCTTAAGATTTCAAGTCACATCAGGGCGATCTCACTAAAAGGGACTCGTTAGTGCTAACGCTAATTACATGTTCGAATTCGTACGCACCAGTTAACGAGAACGCGAACTTATTGTGTTGAAGAGTCACTTTTTCCGTCGGCAATTTCCAGAAAGTGTAAAATCAGCTTCGGAAATTCTCGGAAAGTCGTGTTTTGAAAAGGTCTATTGTTGCGAATTGATCAATTACCAGCAGAGAACCATTATGAACATCAAATAAGTACAAGGTCAGGAGCGAATCCTAGTGTTATCTCGGCTACTCACAATGTGTATTCATGGTGTTTATGGTTGTACCTTCAGTGTGTCGTTCGTGAATTAGACAGAATTTAATTCAGAGGCAATTTTTTTAAAGCATCTGTTCTTTGCAAATCGGTGTCGCTTGTTGGAGAATTTGATACATTCCGACTTCAAATCGATGAGACTTGGTTGGTGTGCCACCAAAAACTATCAGAAAAACGTTAATCTAATTCATCTGCAGGCGTATAGAAATAATGAGTAGGAACTTTTGACGCGGAGTTTATTTGCTGAAGATATTTTTTCTTCGTTTTCTTTTTCCAAAATAGGAGCCGCATCAGTAGCATATGGTCAGCTCCCAGAGTCAGCTCAGAGACGGCAATTACTGTTCATTATTCCTGCCTGGTAAGATTCCTTATACACTGTAAATACAAATTGGTTTTTAGATTGTATTAAAGTTGCTTATTTTAAAAGCTTTAACATTTGTGTGCAGGTGTTCCATAAGGCATAATTTTGCTATTTTTTAAACCACTCTATTTTTCTTTTAATATATAGATCTGAAATGGGGAAAAAATGGCATATTAACGTAATTTATGTGTTGAAAACATTTCCAATTAATTTTCTGAAAACAAGTACGAATATTCAGTAATTTCTTGTGATGATTATCTCATTAGGCTAGGCTTAAGCTGGGCAAGATTTTGTTTGTAAATGTATGTACAAATCTTTATTTATGGTTTTATGTTTTAGCCGATATATCTTTTGAAGCAAATGAATATTTTTCCAGTAAGTCCATACATACATACAAATAGGCTTTTATAATGCGCCATTTCTAAAAGATCACAGCGCAGCAAAACAAAATACTATAAAACATGAGATGGCAACTGAATAAATGAATTGCAGCAATTAACATTGATTGAACAAGTGATATTTCAGTTTTTTCTTGAAAACAGAAATTGAACCAGATGATCTTATTGAAACTGGTAGTTTGTTCCATTGCTTTGGTGCAGCGAAGAAAAATGTTTGGTCGGCAGCAGAAATAAGAGTTTGATTATTAATTCTGAGTTCTGTTAAGCGAGAAGTGTCAGATGCTGAAGTGTCAGTTCAGTTACAATCTTGCGTTTATATAGTATAAATAGAGGAATGAAGTAGAGGTTGATGTTCGTTTGTTTAGATCCTGATATCACATTTTTTGTCTGCAAATATTCACCTATTTTTAGCAAATATGTGAAAATAATAACCTCTACACTTCTTGAAAGTTTAACAATTAAGATGTCATCAATCATCGACCTTTTTGTCTTAATTTATGTTGTAACATTCCAAATCTGCACATCTTGATCGCAATTCAAAGTAACTTGAACACCGTATTATAAAATTTACCCATGAAAAAGTAAGTCAGTTTTGAAAATCAGAGGAAGGTACATGTTGATGATGTGATGACGATGTTGATGACGATGACGATGATGATGATGATGATGATGATGATGATGATGAAATTCTTAGCGTGTGATTTTTTTTTCTTTTTGAAACAGGATAATTTACAGCGGTAGCTTGCACAATCAATGGAAGCTTATACGGTGGCATGGCGTCTAAAATGTTAAAGCAGCGGTATGATAATTCTCAACTAAGAGTTGATACTAGGCATGATGTCAATGGTTATGAAAACCCATTGAGCCCAATCATTCTTTCCCCGGGTGGATCGACACAAAAGCTAATCAAAGATGGGAGAATAAAAGAATGCTTTGTTACGTTGATAAAACATGATCTACTTTCGAACAAAAATGTTCTGGAACAATGGCGTGCAAAAACAGATGAGGAGCAAAGTGTGTCTGCCCTGTCGAAGGAGGGAGAGAAAATAAAATTTGATCACAATGCTAATTTTCATTGCGAAAGTAGCACTCGTTATAATGACCTTAAAGCCCATTCTACTGAACTTCGACGTCACAAATTTAAAAATTTTGCAAGAAAACGAAGTCCTACTAAAAAACATCAAAATCGCGAAAAGAAAAAGAAACACAAAAAACATAAACACCACAAATCTTCCAAAAGTAAAGGCGAACATTTTTCTTTTGAACCAGATCGGCTTCATTTAATTTCTGGTAGCTCATCAGCGCAGCCAATAAATCACAATCTTATCGATAATGGATCGCGGCAAAGTGAGGACACTTTATTAACTCTTGAAAATGATAGCATACCTTTAAACCAGGAGAATTATTCTAGTCATAAAGATCCACCATTAACTCCCTCAGGCCATGATGATCAACCATTAACGCCCACCAGTCATGAGGACCTACCATTAACTCCCATTAGTTCTCATGCTCATGACAATATATTTACGACTTTCAACAGAACGTTTCAAGTAAATAAAGAAGGTGCTAATCATGATCTTTCCATTTCCGTTCAGCACACATGCGGAAAGAAATCTAAGCAAAAACATAAGCAGTTAAAAAGAAAACACTCAGAGGAGATACTTTCTACAAGAACGATTACTCCGTTGAACTCACAAAGCAATAAATATTTGACAGACTCATCAGGTGCTAGAATCAAAGATTCATACTGTCCCACGCATGCAGCGCGGTTGGCGGCAAAAGAATGTCCTAAATCTACGTCTTCGACTGTCGAACAGATTGAAAACGATTGTGACGAAGTTGTTATATTAGAGGAACATAACGCACTTCCTTCAATAAATCGAGAGCAATTTAAATTTCAAAGCTCAGCTTTATGTAAAAGACACAAAATAGCCTACGGTTATAGCGATGAACACTCCGAAATTAGATCGGAAAATAAAGACGTCGTTGATTCATACTGTATTACACCACCGCTCTCCACCAGTCCTAGTCCTGAAACCAATCATATCTTCCAACATAGTAACGCAATAACTGTGTCCGATGACGACGAGATGCCACAATTAGAATTGTGTCATGAACCAAGATTTGTACAAGAGGATTATGAAGATGACACATCTGGACAAGAACGATCTTTACTTGATTCTTCAACATCGAGTATTTCGAATAGTTTTAAGAATAAAACTTTTGTTCTAAAAAATCCTCATGTTGAAGCATTGTCTAATGACATCACTAAAATCGATAAAAATACTGAAATAGCTGTTGCAGCTCCTCCGCAAGTTGAATCATTGCCAAAAACAGCCAGTTCAACTCCGTCACAAGTCGAGGCATTGCCTAATAACCTTGCTAATATCGACGATGATACTGATACAGTTGTTGCAGCTCTTCCACAATTTGAGATATTGCCTAATAACCTTGCTAAAATTGGAGATGATACTGAAACAGTCGTTACAGATCTTCTTCAAGTTGAGGCATTAGATAAAACTGATGAAGATACTGAAACAGCCGTTGTAGATACTCCACAAGTCAATGTATCATCTAATGGCCTTGATGGAATCGGTGAAGATACTGAAACAGCCGTTGCAGCTCTGATGGGAATGGCAGCTTTAAGAAATTTTACTGTAAATCCACTTCAGGCTTTGACTGAAGCAGTTGAATGCGCCATTCAAGAAGAGCAAAGCTCATTGAGCAAAGATAATAATGCTTCAAGAACAGCACTTGACTTGCCTGAACATAAACAACCCTATCAAGGTATCAATGGGTTAGGTTTAAATAGAGGTGGGGGCATCGCCCAATATATTGATAATTACAGTGATATATCCGAGGGCGAATTCCCTGACACAGATAAAAGTAGCGATGTATCAGATGGAGAACCTTTTGATGCAGATGAAAGCAGACTAAGTTATAGCGATATATTTGACGATGAATCATTCGATGAAGATACTGGTAGTACAACATTTGGAGAGTGTCTTGACACTGACGCGAGCAAGATTGTTTGTAATGACGCATCCGACAAAGAAATTCCAACTTCAGATATATTCAAAACAAAGTATCTTGATAAATCTGACGAACAACATTCCAATATGGATAGAATAGAAGGAGAAAGCATTGAAATATCTAACAAAGAACATCCTGATACAGATACAAACAGGACGAGTGTCACTACCAGGCCCGACAAAGATCTTCCCAACAGGTTAAGCTATAGCGATGTTTCACATAAAGAACACGACAACATTAAAACAAGCAGATCAAATTGTAGTGACGTGTCAGATAAAGATCTCATCACAGATCAAAACAATGATAGTTTCAGTGATGTAGACGACGAAATAAGTCTTAATAAGGACACACGCTGGACAAGCGACAGTGAAATGGCTGACGAAGAGCTTCCCAATAAAGACACCGATATGTTAACACTCAAAGAATGTCCTAATACTGATCACATTGAAGCAAAGCTCATTGATGAGTCGGACAAAGAACATTCTAATATGGAGAAAGATAGGTCAAGGTGCAGTAATGTATCCGGCGAAGAGCAGCAAACTGTAAGCATTTTCAAAACAATGTCCACCGACAAACCTGAGCAAGAGCGTTGGAACGCAAACAGAGTAAAAGGTACTGACATTCCTGATAAAGGACATCTCAATACTGATATTAGCGAGACACGAGTCAGTGATGTTACAGACAAAGTTCTTCTCAATGCAGATTTAACATGCAATTACGTTTCAAACGAAGAATATACAATAACTGAAACAGGCAGGACTAATAGCAGTAATGCATCTGACGGAGATTGTCACGTTGCTAATGAAAGCAAAACAAGGCATAAAGATATATCTAGCACGACCGAGTCAAAAAAGAATGATGCATATGGCGAAAAAGTTTCCAATGAAAATGTTGAAGAGGCAAAATCCAAAGAATGTCCTAGTATGGATACAAGTAGAGAAAATTTTATTGATATGTCTGATAAAGAAAATCCCTCTACGGATACAAGCAAGACAACCTGCAATAGTGTATTCACTGACGATTTTCTCCATGAAAGTAGATTATCATACAGTGGTGTTTCATACAATGAACACACCAATAGTGAACTTGGTATGACATATTGCAGTCGCTTACCTAACAGAGATTATCCAGATACAGATGAAAGTGGTACACAGTTCATCGATGTATGCGACACAGTGGGTGCTAATGTAGACGTAGTGGAGACAAACGAAGACGATGTGTCTGGAGAAGGATTTCCCAATGGAGATGATGGAGGAAATGACAGGTCAACGTTAAAGGAAAGTCTCAGTACTGATATTCTTGAAACAATTAAAACAAATTCGGTTGTTGATGAATTCGATAAAGAGCATTCCAATTTAAATCCAAACATGATAAGGTGTAGTGATGTATCCAACCGGGATTGTCCGAATGCTAATGCGAATGCTAATGAAAGCAGGTTGACACCCGGTGGTGTTGTATATCAAGAACATCTCAATAGTGAAGTAATTAGTACGAAATGCAGAGATGTATCCGACGAAGAAAGTCCAAATGCAGACACTCACAAAACAAAGTCCATTGATGAATCTCATGTTGAATGTTCTAAAATGGATACAAATGACAGTAATATAGCTAACAAAGACCATTCTAATATAAATTCTACCAGGACAAATTACAGTGATGCATCTGATGGAAATCGTTCGAGTACAGAAGACAGCAGTACCAGTAGGTTCATCAATGTGTCTGGCACAGTAGGTGGTAATATGGATATACAGGAGACTACAGACACAAGCGTGTATGGCGAAGAACTTCAGAATGATAACATAGACAGGTCAAAACTCGAAGATTGTCCCAATGCTGATACAAGTAAGGTAGATTGTAATCATCCAAAGTCCATTGATGAATCAGGCGGAGAACGTTCCATCATGGACACAAGTATACTTAACGTCATTGATATGTCTAATAAAGAACAATCCGATGTGGATATAAACAGAACACAAGTAAGTGCAGTTTCCGACAGAGAACGCCCAAATACCTTTGATGAATCCGACGAAGGACGTTCAAATAGGGACGAAAATATTGATATGTTTAACAAAGAACATCTCATTGTGGATATAAACAGAACAAAAGTCAGTGATGTTTCAAACGGAGAACATCCAAATACCATCGTTGAATCCGACCAAGCTTATTCCTATAACGATACAAGTAAATTAAAAGACACTGGTATATCTAACAATGTGCATCCCAATACAGATATAAGCGATATCTGTATTGGGATGCACACTGGTATATCTAACAAAGTACACCCCAATACAGATATAAGCGATATCTGTATTGG
>JXSR01S007340.1:1490-15823 GCA_000969725.1 Ophiothrix spiculata | reverse complement strand
TTCATATATCTGAAACATGGACCTATTCAAAAAACATTGCTAGAATTGGTCCCCTTTTAGGAAAGCAAAATCTCTTCTGGCCCAAGGACTATAAGCAATAAAGTAAACTACATCAATATCTATTTTTAGAAACGAAATTTTACAAGTAATGTTTATAGCATCAGATTCAAATTTTCAGAACTTGGTTTTCACCAAAAGCGAGTTGTTTTGCCATTTTTTTTTCTAAACAAGCCTAGAAAATGTATTATTTGGCAAAATCTTTCAAAAATGGGTAGAAATCATTTAATCGATAGGTCTACTTCTTAGTTTTCTCTAAAATAGCTAAAATATTCTAAAAATGCTCAAAAAATCAAGATTTTTTTGTTTAAAAAAATAATATTCGGCCTTTTTGGACCTAATTTTTTTAAACTAGGGGATTAAACAAAAAAATGAGAAAACATTCAATTGAACCATCGATATAGTTGACCAATATCTATTTTCGAACATTTTAGCCAAATAATATTTCTAGGCTTGTTCAAAAAAAATTTGCAAAAATAACTCGTTTTGGGCGAATTACTAAAAAGAGAGTTCTTGAATAAATAATCTGAAAATGATACTTTTATATAAATTTACTTCAATAATTTTCTCCGGCTTTCCTTAAACAAACGAAGTAACTTTTTGCATGCATTATCAATTTTAGTGACCAAATCCAAACCGAGATTAATATACGACAGATGGGATAAATGAATGAAGTAATGTTCCTACTGATTTGTAACATTATAGACCATAAACCTGATGATAATCTGATAAGAATGAAACGACGCCATTGGTGTTGGTTTTCTCCGTGAATCGTGTTGGTATACAACCAACACGACGTCATTGGTGTTGTTTTCTCCATACAATGTGTTAGTATACAACCAACACGACGCATTTGGCGTTGATTGTCTTCATGCGTCGCGGAGCCATTGGTACTGGTTTTCTCCGTGCGTCGCGTTGGTATACAACCAACACGACGCCATTGGTGTTGGTTTTCTCTATGCGTCGTGTTGGTAAACAACCAACACGACGCCATTGTTGCTAGCTTTCTCCTTTTTTTTGCTGGTGATATCGGTTCTTGACCAAAAATGTAGATTTTGGCAAAAAATGTCAAAAACCGTATGTTTTCCTCCAAAATTTCTGGAAAGCCTAACTAAAATTTACATTCGTGAAATGCTGAACTTTTTTGCTTTTTGGAATTTTGAAACAAATGTTTTCACATATGCAAATTTTAGTTACGCTTTCCAGAGGTTTTGGGCATTTTTTGCCGAAATTGATATTTTTGGTCAAAAACCTTTATCACCGATATATTCAGCGTGAAAATCTAAAATGTATACTTTTATAAAGTTTGTGCAATTAGTTTAAAATTTTTTACTTTATGCCATTTGAAGGTCTACCCCAGTCTTAAGCACTTTATTTGTTCGGTCAAAATCTGCAAACTGGCAAAACAGAACCCATTTTTTTGTGTTGACATGGCAACGAGAAGAATCCCTGTTTTCTCCCGACGACTTTTATTGATTTGTAAAATGTTGGTAACCTGACCCTAAAATTTAACTAAAACCTTATCGCTCAAAATTTCTAAACCTATTGCTTACCCTAAACCTAACCAAAATCCTTAATCTAACATATATAACCTAAAGTTAACCACGTTTTACGGAAAAATGGAAAGAAAATCTGAAATTTTGACAATTTTATCGTCTGGAAAAAACAGAGATTCTTCTTGTTGCGTTGACATGACGCACTAATACTTATATGAGTCTTACAATATAAAAATATCACTGTATAACAATATTTTTATTTCACACAATACTATTTACAAATTATATCAAACATTTCTCTAAACTTTCTCATTGGAAGACAAACCAGTAGCCTAATAATTTACACTTTTTAAAATGTCACGTGAATGATCAATAGTTTTTAAAATAAAATTTGCAAAATATTCCAAACAAAATTATTTGTTTGTTGTGGCTACATTATGCATAGTTTATCACTTTAAAAGGCCTCTCAGGTTTAACAAAATAATGTTGGTACGTACTTTAAAGAAAATGTATCAACATGTCAAGAAATTATATAACAAAATATTCCCCAAGGTACGGGACGCATGTACCGTAAAATCTCTCTAGTAGGGCGCAGTGTGGATAATGACGCATCATATGATAAAATAATCCATATTATAAAATGTCGATACATCTTGAGAGATAATGATTTATAAGTTCTATATCTGCATGAAGTTGAATAGTCATTAGGTACATTTCAACAACATTTAAAATAAATCTGATTTTAAGTTTCAGTTACTTTTGAAACTTGCAACTTGAGATGTGTTATTGTGGATTGCATAGTTTAGTCAGTATATTGCCATGTTCGCCATAAGTATGTATATGAGTTAGTCAACAGATCAGTGCTTGGCCGCAGCAGGGGGAGGAGGGGCATAGAATTGCATAGCCAGTGTTGCCATATCTCGTTGCATCTGCACATGCTCTTTGCGTTCTCTCTCAACCGATCTCTTTAGTTTGGTGCGTCTATTCTGGAACCAGATTTTGACCTGTTGGGATAAAAAGAAAAAGAAAATCAAATATAAACTGCACTATACATGTATGTTGTTAATATTAGGTTTTATTATATCCATTACCATAGGATATTTACTTGTGTTTTAAAGTAAGCACATGGATTGTGAATATGTAAAAAAATCAACCTTCGGCAAATTTCGACCTTAACATGTATATATTTTCACCTGATGAAGCGCAAAATGAAGTTTGCTACATTTGTGGTTAATTTGAGATGGACGGCCACATATAAGTAAAAAAAATATTTGTTTCTCGTCCCCTCGTGTTTTAATTTTTAAGATTTTTCAAAATTCTTCTTACAGATTTAGAAACTGATGGGGGCTATTAGAGTCCTCTCGTGCCGGTCGCTCACAAGGTTCCGACTGATTCTTTAGGCTCCTGTAACGGATTCATTTCCATCCCAGTTCTGAGTAATTGTTTTCAAGCCCCCCCCCCCTCCAATTCAAATGAAACTCTTCAGGCACATGCGGATCTCAGACCTGGATCTCGGAGATGCGCATGCATCTGGATTTGCACTCCATATATATTGACCCGATGACAACCTATAAGAACACCTACCTGTCTTTCTGAGAGGCTGAGTATTTGTGAAAGCCACGCCCTTCTTTCTCTACATGGGTACATTGATTGCTGGAATTCTTGTTCTAAATGCATTAATTGTAGTTTGGAATAAGGTCTTCTTTTAGGTCTTGATGCCGAGTCTCTTGGTGGAGAATCTGCAAAGATATACAAAATAATAAAATGTGGGTTGGTGAACGACAATGAAAGTAGTATACCATGTTCATTTAGAGCCTTTTTAGAGGAAGGTTGGGACGTGTCTATTTGGACGATAAAACACATTCACCCGTTTCCATGCTGCTCCAAGTCACTGGAGAAAGATTTAGATTATGGTTGTTTCACTTGGAGTATGCTCATGCATATTTTGTAGGAATAAATGACCAATATAAAGTTCGTTTTTTTCCAAAGGTGTCTCCTTTTTCCTGGCCAAAATAATCATTAACCTGTTGGATTCCAGCCCTATAGAGGGATACAAGTGACTATATTAATGATACTGTATAATAGTAAAAACACACAGTTTCGCAACAATCGGAACGATCCACCCCAATTATAGTTGTATGTATATTTTCTTCTGAAGTTTACCGTTAAGAGAGGCAAAATTTAAAACTAAAAGAGAAAGTTGACACTAAAAGAGAAAGTTGAAAACTGAAGAAATGATTCTAAACCACTGAAATTGACGAAGACTCTTTTTTTCATGCACCTTTTTTAAAAACCTGTCACAGAAATGTACATATTATTGAAAACCAACTTTGCAATCATTTCAAGCAAGAAGTTACCATTTCAAGTAATAAAATCAACTGGCCACTGACCAGACATCGATGGAAAATCGCTCAAAATAGTTTCGTCAAGTGTTTTGGCAAAATTCAGCGTTAGTTCAATATGATTTCAATCCGGTAATAAATTCAATTACATGGGGAATTACCTCAGATACCGAATTAATTTTGAACTTCTTCTTAACATCTGATTCAACTTATGAGCAATAGGTAAAAAATAACCGTCGTGTGCTGTAAAAGTACAGGGTTTGTACTTTTTCTGCGATAATGACGAAATTGGGATAAATAAATCATAAGGTTGTCAACAATGGTCAAAGTATCAGGCGTATTTTATTTTTCACGCATACGATAACGATGCTGGTGAAAAAAAGTCGGTCTACATGATATTTTAAACCGGACGACGTGATATTACTTTTGTTGGTTTGGTTGAGGGTCTTTTGTTTTTTGCTTATCCGCAAAAAAGTATTTTATATACTGGACCATATGCAATCCTGGATTTTTTACACCAAAGTTTACTTTCAATGGACCGGTGTGAAAGAATTTTAGTCCCCTGAAATGGTAGTCCGCCTTCCATAGACCATAACGGAGTAAAGTAAAGCGTAAAACTATTAGTTGCGTTTGAGTTATTACCTATACTTTACTGTACAACCTGGACAAGAACGAGGACTTACATTCCTGCTACACCTGATTCGATGGTATTGACTCTGTTGACTTTGATTTGATTGACCACATAAAAAGTTTTTAGTATTAAATTGCATAAAGTAAATTGACAAATTCTTAATGTAAAGTGATAATAAATCTTTTTTTCTGAGCTAAGGACTCAAGGCCATACAAGGTTACGTTTATGGTGGTTAATAGATTCCCCCTATGGACCTTTATCCCCTATCCCACCCATTTAATACTTTGTCTCATTCGAATTCGCCAAGCCTGATGAGGGTCAAGTAAAGTTAAATTCATGGAGTATGCACATAAAATATAGATCTGCCAACTTCGGTTGCGACTTGATTCTACTATACAAGCCGAAAAATAGTAGACCTACTAATTCTGCAAGGCTATATACAAAATGCTACTCTCTAAATGTAAAAAGAGTGAAAACACGAGTGAATCCCAATTCACTCGAAAAAGAGTGAAAACCACTCAAAAACAGCTGCATGCGCTAGTCAATCCACTCCAAAAAGAGAGAAATCACCGAACTTTCACTCCAAAAAAGAGTGAAAAAGAGTGAGAGTGAACACCACTCGAAAATGTATTGTCCTCCATTTAACTCTTTGAAGAGTGGACACTCACTCGCTGAGAGTGAACGTCACTCCTTTTTGAGTGAATATTTAGTAGAACGAGTTAAATGGTGAAATAGTCACTCAAAAGGAGTGACGTTCACTCTCAGCGAGTGAATGTCCACTCTTTAAAGAGTTAAATGGAGGGCAATACATTTTCGAGTGGCACTCACTCTCACTCTTTTTGGAGTGAAATTTCAGTGATTTCTCTCTTTTTGGATTGGATTGACTAGCGCATGCAGCTGTTTTTGAGTGGTTTTCACTCTTTTTCGAGTGAATTGAGATTCACTCGTTTTTTCACTCTTTTTACATTTAGAGAGTAGGCCTATAGTATGTCATCAGCAGGGGCGTCGGAAGGAACATAAAAGTTGTGCGGCCATTGGTAAAAGTGGTGCGGCCTGTGGGCCCATATAGTTATATATGAAAAAACTAATCCCCAGAAGTTATCAGTTAAAAATTAAAAAATGTGAAGGGACTTTTGGATACCCTATTAAAGCGAATTTAATCCAGAGAACTTCGAATGCAGCTACACAAGAGAAGCAACATACTGTAAGACCTCAGGGCTCTGTCGGCTTGTTTAACCTGAAGAAGTACAACCCGAATAAATTGAATCATTTTGATAACTGAATATTTAAAGTTGGGAAGGGTGTGTGATCCGATCATATCTGAAGCCTATTATTGTAGACACGCCTGATAACTAAAACCATTTACCCATCTGCAGAAACACTTCAAACTAGAATGGATTTCTTTAAGATGATCTGAATTCCTTGGAATTTACTGAGCGTGCTTCATATTTGCCACGTTTTTGAGCTGCAAGGTAAAGCCGAGCAAAAGCCAGGAGATATTCGCTAAAACTACTAGCATGTTTTAGACCCGGGGGCAGTCCCATTCTGAAGGCGATGCGTATGCAAGGATCAAAACTTCCTTTTCAGCGTCTCTGTCACGCAAAGACCCGTATTTTTTTTACAATTGCCTGTGCTCTCCACCCAAAGCCTCTATAATTTTTTATATTTTTCTCTCACTGAATGCCAAAATGTCGCTCTCCGAATGCAAAAAATCATGCTCACACCCAAAGACCCCTCATTTCTTGACCAATGAGCATTCATATTTTGGTATTTTTCTCTCACCAAATGCCAAAAATCATGCTCTCACCACATGACCCCTCATTTTGTGAGCCTGTTCTCTCACCAAATGTCCCAGCCTGTCGGAGCACGGGCCTTATACCCGTATCCATTTCATATTTGACTGCCCGTCGGGTTTTAGAGGATTTTGTTTGCTGGATACCTATTGTCATAGTTAGACGTTTGCATGCATCCAAACAGGTTATGTTGGTTATGTTTTATAATCTAAAAGTTCATATTTTCAAATAATATTTAGATACGTTTTCTTTTTTCGTATATCACACCAACACTTTTATATCTTCAGACAATATATTGTATTTGTTTGTTTTAGGCTTTGTATTGTGTTTCGTTATACAAAAGTATGTGTCAGTTGTTTGTCAGGTATGTTATTGTATATTTTTTCTCTCTCCCTCTCTTTTTTTTTGGTGAATCAAATACACGTATTTCGGTAAATTTAGCAATTAGCGAATAGGTCTACGTTTGTCTCACGATAGCCTTCGTCATAGGCCTACATCTATGCGAGAATCGTTGATCTATGTCAGTATAATTAACAGCCTAATTTACCCAGCATCAAGTAAGCTTTCAATATCACTTACAACCCCAGCTTTAAACATAAAACCTGTTTTCTGTAACTTTCAGTAACTTCATACAAAAACCACCTGTAAATAAATCTCATTGCCACGTTTTAAGTTCGAGCCAGTCGAGTGCCATTCGCGTGCTGCATTATTTGAGGTGGTGTCATATTGAGGTCTCATATCACGTTTTTAGCGTTCCCTTTGCAAGCTCAAGTTCAACAACATGTTTTGCATCAGGTTTCAATAATTGCTGGCATGCCGTGGTATTGGTGTTTGGTATTCTTTCGACAGCAGGTTCTGCGAACCTAATGCCCTTTACTTAATCCCTTGGTCGGGTAGAGATTTGAACGGTTTCGTTTTGGTAATTTGCTTGTGAGTCGGGTTGCACTTTGGGAGATACAAGACTTGTATTCCAGCATATCTCCTGTCAGAGATGCCAAGATGTGTAGACAAAGTCCGAAATATTTAGTCCCAGGTGGACCGCTCGAAGAAATAATTGGCACAGCAAGCTCGTCAGAAAAACCGTCGAAAAGGGTCGGATTTTGACCTCCATTTAGCGGTCAATTTTAGCATAGATTCTAGAATCTATGATTTTAGTGTATTACGACATTTAGGGGTATGATTTGATTGGGTTAGAAGTTGCTGCACATGATTACAACATTTAGGGTCCGATTTTGTGGTTCTCTGACGAGCATGCGTAGGCTACCACTTTTTTCTTCGAGCGCCCCCCCCCCCTCGGTATTTAGTTGGATTTAGTTACGAAAGATCCGTTAGATCAACATGATACCCCAGTCAACATGTTTAGACAGAGGTTGATTTGAGGACCTTATGTTAATAACTAAAAAATGTAGGTTTATGTAAATCTATGGTTTATCCCCAAGCTTATATTTTTGCCGAGAGCGTTCAGAATTAAGCCTATCAGGCATCTAATACACACAATCTAATATATTGAACGTAAATCTATGTAAATGCATGGAAATAGCAGATCTACTATTTCTATGGTAAATGTAATTCCTTCCAAACTTATTATTATGGGGTGTTTTGATAACAATTACACGGATTAAACCTCACATACACACCACATGTGGAATTTCCAAGCCATTGTAATCTTGTAATCCCAATAACTATTCTCCAATGGACTCGTCTAAATCGAATTTTACCATAGACAATTTTCAACGTAAGTTAAAGCAATATGTATGAAAACATCGACACGCATTATAAAAAGGCAAGGGCATATTGTGCACCCAGGGTTGGTACCTCACTCTAATATCGTTCGGCCTATTCCTGCAGTCACATTCATTGATTTGTGGATTCCAATACAAAGTGTATTGAAGATTTTTTTATTTTATTTTATTTTATTTTTTTTTTTTGGGGGGGGGGGGGACTTTTATAACTAAGTTACATACATTGATGGATGCAAAATTGATATAGGTCCCTATTTGGTGACTATTGATGTCCGGAATTGAAATCTTAGTGCAAAATAAGCTAAGCATTATGAGTAATGAAGAATTTTTCTTTTGTCTAAAATGCACTTGCTTGTTCTGTCATGTTATGATAGTAATATCCCAGGGGGGTAACTGATATTGGTTTCTGGGTAACCACCCGAGTTCCACAGGTTCCGAAGGTGACCCTATGTGAGACCAAAATTTTGTAAAAATGGATGAAATGATACCCTATCTGAGACCATAATCTACCTTATCTGTTCGAATGGAAACCCTATCCGGGACCATGTCTGTTCAAATGAATAACCTATCTGAGACCGTGACAAAATAATTAAGACAAGAAACCATATGTAAAATGTAACTGTACACTATTTGAACACTCTTAAGGAGTGTGTCTAGGTATTTGAAGCAATTTAAGGCACCATTATCATTAATTCAACCATTTCTTCATAGTTTGATACCTTATCAGAAACTGAAAGGCCAAATTTGATACCCTATGTGAGACCTTCAGAGTACCAGGTCGATTTTGATACCCTATATTGCAAGTCTCGAGACCTGTCCAGGTCTCGCTTTTTTGGTAACGCGGGTGGTTACCCGGTCAAAATACCCAGTTACCCCCCCCGGGAGTAATATATCTATCTATATGTTGAAAAGGTATCTTTTCCCCAGGTTACATGTAAATAAATCCAATTATTATATCTCTTTAAAGAGATATATGTCAAATTCTTTTATCTTTCTGCTCAATTTGATACCCTGTCCTCCTTTATTTTTACAGAGGAAATCACGCACGGCGAACAAACGACACTCGTATCCAAACCTTCCGGTTAAAACCTCTGACGGCGATTTCAAATACCCATGAAATAGGCTGAACTTGACTTGAATAGTTGAAGGCCCAGGGGTTAAAGGTTGAAGTATGTGTACGATCAAATACGCCCTTGCATACATCAAATAATTTCAAAACTATTCTACAGGTTGAGTTAGCTGTCATCTACAGTTCTACTATAAGAAAGACTATTCTCCAACTTAGGTTTGTTCTGTCCAATATATAAAGGTGTAAGTTTGTGATTTATTTAAAAAGAAATGCAAATTTCGTTCCAAATTACCACACTTTTTTGTACTTCATCACCGAAAGTTAACTTTCCGCCGAAAGACTTTGCACCGCCTCTTTTTTCGGTGCATGTCACCTTTATCGGTTGATGTGCGGCGACACTCGTATACGAATGTGCCATTCGGATTAAACTTTAAGAGAAGGAAGGGTGGAGGAAACTGAAAGATCAGATTGAAAATCGGGAAGGAATTTTGGTTATCAAACTACGCTCTGGTTTCAGACCGAAATTAGGGCTTGTGCAAGTTGAATCCATAATAGACATTACCACATTTTGTAAACCCGCTGGTTGCACATCTTTACAAATGAGGTAGAAACATAACATCATCCAAACCATCCAAAATTCATGTAACATTTATAACATTCAACATTTTGATATTTCTCAATCAAATTAGCTCAGACATTCAATGATTAGAGAACAATACCACAATTTTTAAATTTTGTAACAATCGACATGACTTTCGGCAAGCTTTTGTATCAGATATCCCTAGGCCTACCTGATTACATGTCGCGTGGTTTCGAATTCGGCTCGTGCCATTCAGTATTAAATTTATCTGACTTGAAACCTTTTGGGAATTTTCATTTAAAGAAGCCGCTCTTAATTGAAATTACGGGATTTCAATCAATCTGTAAATCAAGTGTCATGTTATATTGATTAGGCCCCTGTATCGTGTGCAATTTGATAAATTCGCACTTTTTTCTGTATCCATGTAAGTTATAAGCCTAAAGCTAATTGTTCTTACTGCCTTGTTTGCTTCTATCTTCAATAATAATTACTAAAATTCCATACCATTTAATCTAAATATATATGCAAATACTGATCATTAAGATATAATTGTAATAATTACTTAGGCAGCTTTATATCTCATATGTGACCTTAAATAAACTTTAAAGAAACAAAAAAGTGAAGTGCAAATACGAAGCGAGATTATAATACATCGGCACACATTGT
Organism: Ophiothrix spiculata; assembly: GCA_000969725.1. NCBI lineage: Eukaryota > Metazoa > Echinodermata > Ophiuroidea > Amphilepidida > Ophiotrichidae > Ophiothrix > Ophiothrix spiculata. The sequence goes on along the minus strand of JXSR01S007340.1, from coordinate 5,447 downwards.
AAATAGACACGGGCTAATTGTGCATCCCTGACTGATTCTTCCCTCATAGACTCATAAATAACTTCAGCTTTGTTTTGTATTGGATGAAAGTTTAGAAACCATAACCACCTTAGGGTGATTATTATATCTTGGCTCACGAAAGGCACGCGCAGTCGAGAGAGAGTGTGGTCTATTTGCGTGTGCGTCGTCGGCAAACATCAAATCCGGTGGTTTAGAGGTTTCTTCCTCAAACAAGCATTTTGCACTTTTTCATTATGTTTTGAATATAATTGAATATCTGAATGCTACACTGACCCAAGTCCAAATGAAGTCCTTTTTAAGAAAAACGAAAAAACTCCAGTGTGTCTGATGTCAGTTATGTAAATTTGGATCACAGGGTAGGTTGATGAATCAAATTGCCATATGAAAAGTGATTTTTCTACAATATTTGTAGGGGATCATTTAAGACAGTGGACTTGGGTCATTGTTACATTCATATGTGATGATGTATCAAGTTTTTAATGTGCAAAAGTGGTGGATCATCCAGACCAAATATGTTGTGTAGCAATTTATTTGTACTTAATGTTCTGCTTGTCTAAGCCAAATTTCATTGAACAAATTTATTTGCTGAAAATTTTTCCTCAAATCGTTTTTTCGACCGCCATTTTGAAATGAGACTACAGAGTTTTAATTAGTGTATGTTTCCCAAGCCATGTAGACAAAACCTACACCTAACACCAATTAGCTCCCAATATCATTTGGCCATGAACATGGTTTTGACTACTTTTGATACATTCAATAAAACAACATAATGGAATGGATTTTGACAAGGACCTTTGAGCAGTTGCGGTGTGGATTCATTTTAGTCTTTAATGCACGAGGTAAATAAAAGCCTAACTATAAGAAAGTCCTTCCTGTGTATCAGTTTTGAAAAAAAAGAAGGTGGACTTGGGTCAGTGTTGCATTCTGGTATTTAATTTGACTCTCCTATATTCAGTGTATAAGAAACTTGTATAGGGACTCTTGTGTCTATTACGGCGTGCCATAATGTCATATATAAGTACGACTTTTTATAGCATCGTGTCCGACACGTTCCACAAGCGTGCCGATCAGCAATTAACTGTATATTTTATTAGGCCTGAAGGGACTTTGGAGATCGAATTTCCTGTATATTTACTTGGGACGAAATATAAACATCATTATGCAAGATAGCCATTTTTTTTCGATTAAAACACAGGTTAATTATTGTTTTAAAAAACCGGGTAAAAACCAAAGAGGTGGGCTTACGACCCTGGTAATTATGAAACTTACTTATACAGGGTGTCCCAGGAAAAAATCTTTGCATGTAATTTTCTTATAGGTTTAACGGACAGTCATAAAGTATATAGCCTAAACGTTGCTGTCGTTGTTGCATTTTATAGTCCATGAATTGATCTTTAAGTTTTTGGGCCAAAAGTACATTCAGCTTTCAAGCACCCTAAACATGTTGGCCAAACATTGCCACGCGCGTCATACATTTACAACCACTCTGATTCATGTGACCCCAGATGACCCCTACATCATTACCATGGTGATGATGTATTGCCATATTTGCTCAGGAAACATCTTGGTGTTCTCTAATGACCCTCCAGACATTCATCCTGACTTTGCAACTGACTAAATTGTTTTATAAAAACACATGTACCTTTTCCCGTTTCAATCGTTTCTTGTAATATATGGGTTTAGGGCCTATCCCACGAATTCAAGAAACTGTTGTTGAAAATGTTTTAAGACCTTCTTGACAAGAAGGTCTTAAAACATTTTCAACAACAGTTTGTGACTCGTCCAAAAAACAGCATCAGATGATATCATGATTTGAGACCACATTTTCAAAGTAAGTAAATGCCTCTGTAACCTTATATTTCAGTGCAAAATATTTCATTTTAAACATGTTACAAAGGAAACAATTTTTAAATTTGCAATCGTGGTTGAGCACCAAGCACATTGTTTCAACTTCAATGGCAAAAGCATTTCACGGCAGTATAGGTGGTATAGGCCTGTCTAATTGGGATACTTTATCTCTTGGCTGTCATTGCATTTCAGATGCTTTATCACTAATTAGTAATAAAACACAAATGCTAAATTGGGATTGTGAGCTTTTTTCCATCATTAATATCTTTAATCATTTATGGCAAAATGTACAAAACATCCCATTGGAAACAAGGCATGATGGGAAGGTCCTGATATCTTAATTTCATCTCGAATTATCTAGACGCCGTTAAACCAAGGCATGATGGGAATGTTATTTTTCATCTCGTATTATCTAGACACTAACGGCGTGAAGGGTCATCTCAGATTTAAATCCACAAAAAAAATCATCACACCGTGGCACTTGCAACTCCAAACCCCTCAAAACACATATTAAGCAAATGTGCCTTTTTATCCATGCAAAACTAATTTTAGTGACTAAATCCCAACTGAAATAAGAATCAAACGGGGATAAAAAAAGAAAAGAAATGAAGTTATAGTAAGTTCCTTCTGATTTGTGACGAGGGTGTTCAATAAGTTTGAGGCCTGAGGTAGACGAATATATTAGTACGTTGTGTAGTTCCACTTGATTGGTGTAGAAAGTTTCAAGTTAACATCTGCTTTCGTTTTCATTTTACAGAAAGTTGAAACTTGCAAGCTGAGGTTTATGAGAGTTGATTTTTTTACCTTGAAGAGAACTCTGAAGAAACCGCAAAACAAATCTGACGTGCATTAAACTTAACCTTAACAAAGAGTCGACACTTGAGAAAGATTGAAAAATATTGAGCAGCAGATTTCAAAAGCTATCGTTTAGTGATTTGTATTGCAATTCTAAACTTAGAAACCTCTAACTGGTAAGATAGAGGTTTTTGTAAAACTGAAAACGGGCATTTACTTGAAACTTTCCCAAATATCTGTCAAGTCAAAACATAACACAATTACGACATAGCTTCTATTATACAAAATTATACAATACAATGTAGGCATATAGCGCTTATATGAAAAAAAAAACAGGTATCACAGCGCTTTACAAGCCTGAATGAAATGAAACAAATAAAATACAATAAATCAAACATCAAATAAATATGTCTTTAAAAGAGACCTGAAGGTTGCCAGTGATTGGGCATGAAGTATATGGTAGGAAAGTTTATTCTACCTTAGGTCACAAACATATTGAACACCCCTCGCATCGGGAACATGAACACGATAACTTGATGAAAAATGAGATTGGTGTTATGGTGTTAGTTTTCTCCATGCATCGTGTTGGTGTACAACCACACCCCACATCAAATTGGGCATTGTCAGTCCCAGTCAGCTGCTAGCATGGGATGATAGCTGGCAAGATCTTATTAGATAATTGGATGCATAGATGATGGATCTGGTAACAGTTGTATGACATGAAGAAACTACATGATGGTGGCGACGATGTAAGCTTTGTTTTGTATAGAGGCTAATGCTTTTAAAAGTACCTTTCTCCGGTCACAGAAAAAAGAAACTATGATTTTTGTTTTTTTAATTAGAATTTGAGAATTAAAAAGAAATGTCAGGCAATTGCTTGGGGGAATATAAATGTGTTTAAGGCCTGTATTATTCCAATGATTCAAAATTAAACGATGTTGAACACCGGTTTATAGTTAATTAAATAGCAGTTAACTTGCCAAAATAGAGATAGACAGATGAGATATCTATACAATTGGATATGTAATCTCTAGTCTGAAGTGGCTTCATCTAGCGAAAAGGTCATGTTTATTCCCATAAATAATTTAAAAAAAGACACCACATATGAAAATCAAGGGACCTATCACTGAGAAGCTGTTCTCTCCAGCTACTGATTATAATTATGTAAAGTTTCTTCATCTGAAAAAGTAATGAGCGGTCTATAAAACAAAGAAATTTATATTTTTCAACAGAGGGCGCATTGAAGAAAGATAGTCCCAGGGGCCACTGGATCTTTCTGCAGCTGTTGTCAGA
>JXSR01S007338.1:12764-22812 GCA_000969725.1 Ophiothrix spiculata | reverse complement strand
CTTAATATTTATGCAAATATGCAAATTAGATGAGCGGGTAATGTATATGTTAATGTTTTAGGTCATATGTATAGAAACACATTGGCCAAGTTTCATACCTAAATTATGTAAACTAAAAGTAGTATAAAGGTTTATATTGGTAAACTATTCGCAAATACGAATATTGAAGAGCACATATTGCCAATGTTGCTCTTTAACTTTATCAGTATATTGGTAAATATGAGATAGAATACAAAGTACTAAAAATATGCATAACTTGACAACTGAACATTTCCTTCAAACAAAAAACATTTTGGTCAGTGTGGTAAGCTTTGCTTGTTCAAGCTAATCAAATGACTCTAAATAGAGTTTCTATTTTTCTATTTAACCACCTTAATATGCTGTAGTTTTCTCCTTCAACACTAAATTAATTTCTACTGATGACAAGTCACTAAGGGTACCTTGACTAAATAAAACTGAACGATAATCTTGCTTGCGCAAAATACATGCTATCGACACTTATGCTTAAAGTAATAAAGGCAATTTGGTTAGTAACGAGATCACACCTAAAGAACAACAGAGATAATGATTACCATGTTATAACAAATACTTTCATAATCAACGGTTAAAATAACAAGTAATCAACTCGTCACGTGCTCTTCTTTTGGAAGTTTGGAATCTACATATCAGGCACTAAGCACTATGACCTTACATGGATATTAGACTGACTCCGCAGTCGCCAAATAGCTGAGGGCGCCATACTTCCGGTTCCGGTTTGGCTATTTGGCGACTGACAAAATAACATGCAATTTTTTTGGAGCACAATGTTACTCAGGCGGTGGCGGACACGATTTATAGAAGATCCTAGATTTAGGGATGAGGGATTTCCAAAACGTAAATTTAGGGAACAATCTACGTGTATTTCTATTGGGTCACGTGACTCACGTATTGAAGAAAATAATCACAAAGATCATATTTTTACCTCTCCTCAAAAAACTATAAAAGTGTTCTTATCGTAATTAGCATAATTATGTTATCCTAAATCCGCTGGGGTTCACGCGTGAACCCCACTTTTTATATATGTTATCATATTTTTTACCGATTAGCAATATAATTTTAGCGGCAGTCCAACACGATCCCGAAAGTTGTATTTTCCCACGATGTTTCTTATAGAGGCGGTATAGGACATGAGTCACATCGACGCAGCCGGGGATCGTATACGATAAGAACGGCAACCATGCAATAGTTGCCACGACCACCCTCCTCTGATGTTACTCATTTTGGTAACATAGCCTCTTTAACATGTTCGCATTTATCACTCGCTGGCGTAACGTAAACGAGTTATTAATAACCCAAACGCGCCTTGGAAAGAAACTGAACTTGGATATTCATAAATTCTTTGAGAAAAGTTTGTTTACCTCATTTGCATATAATTATTATTGTATATTATTCATGGTTAATTTCATTGTTGAGCGAGCATGTTTACGGCTTGTTTATTGTTTATATTATATCAATCATACCCGTCTCCAAATTTGGAAGTTACTCATTAATATTCATATATGTTTTATTCATTTTTGAAATCTTCATTCTAACTATTATATATTAATGAGCTAAAGTGCTCAATTTTTAAGTCCATTATTTGTACAGTCGTCACTGGCCAGCACAGGGCACAACGCAGTGATCAGTGCGCCCGGCCGGTCGACGACGCAGGATACAGTCTACATGGATATACGAGGGGATATCAAAAAGTTTTAAACTTTACCCAGAAAAAATGGTACCAGGAGCAAAATTTTATTATGAGATACTTCAGGCATTTTTGAAGTCAATGTGAAAAGTAACACATTTCTCCCCTTTTTAACTGACTGTCTACAGACCGTTAGTGTGATTGTAGGGGTCTTCTCTATTGGAAAAATCTGATTTTATATTTCAATGAAAATCAACATTTTCAGGTCGGCCATGTTTATTACGCCATTGTTGCGTCATTCATGGACCAATTTCTATAATGTTGGTGTCATGGATAGAGGAAACAATATCCTTTACTATGGTACCAAACAATTAAACTTTGGTGTTGCCAATACGATTGACTGGGCCCTGTAACCCTTCAAATGCAGGGACTTCATTACGCCGCATGCCTCAATTTCCTCACAGCAGCTTATGTTTTAAGCAGGTAGGTAGATGACGTCAATCGCCACCTGTAAAGAAAGTAAAACTACTTATAAGGCAATTTCTACACCATAATATACGTAAAGACGAGTGACTATTCTGACAAAATTTCATTGATATAGCTCAATCCCTTCTGGGTAAACTTTTTGATAACCCCTCGTATATTATATATTTATAATATAAGAACCTTTAGCATTAGATTTTCTTCAGGAAGTGTATTCATTAAATTTAAGCTTTATACATACATACATACAACAAGGATTTAGTGCGCCATTCCCAAAAGGCTCAGGGCGCTTACAAAGTTACAATAAAAAGTACAAAAACAATTAACAATGCAATATTAACAAAACATAAGAAAAACAATTAATTTGGAAATAAATGTGTTTTAAGTGCTTTTTTGAAAGAGTTTACAGAATTGGAATTCCTTAATGTCTTTGGAAGATTATTCCATAGTTTGGAAGCATACACGGTGAAAGTTCTGTCTCCGGCACTATTTCTGGTTATTGGATAGTCCAGACGGAGAGAGTCGCTACATGATCTTAAGTTTCTTTTTGGAATGTACAGTTTTAAACAATTTAATACATACATAGGTGCAAGACCATTTAGTGCTTTGTAGACATATAACAACAGTTTGTAATGCCTCAGTAATTGCACAACTGCACTTGTGCATATAATTTTAAAAGCTATTCTATGGAGCTAATAAGCCGTCCCAGGTTTTAGATGTTTTATACCGTGGGTATCAACACTATAATTTGAGAAAAAAATGTTGACCTGATTTTGCTCAATCAAGAATAATAATTTTATTTTCACCAGCAGTACATGTACACTTTTTATCTGTATTTTGACATGTCAAAATAACAGTGTGTGATGTGGTGAAAACCTGTTAAAGTACCATAATTATGTGGGCCGCATCGGCAAAAGGATGCACTTGTCGGCTAGTTCATGTTACTCATTGTAGCTTATCTGATGTATACAAGTAGAATACATCAGATATGCTACAATGAGCTACATGTAGGAGACGACAACTCCATCCTTTTTGACGACGTGACTGGATTTCCCAAATCACATCACATATGAAGACACTAGGCTAGTTTAAATCTAGATTTTAGGAATGGTTCAATCTCAAACAAAGAAAAAGTCCGCAGTTTTTGTTATTTATTGTAATCAGACGCTGGCTAGTGCCCTAGTCACATTCTTTAGCGGCAAAGTACAATCATATGGTGATCGTCATGCAAAACAACATCGGCTGGCAGTTGAATAAATGTGGAAATAGGCTTAAAACATACATCCCTTGATAACTAGTGATGCATTCAATTTCGGCAATTCATTGTAGTCTGTTGATATCTACTAATCTGGTATGATGATACATAATTTCAATCAATCAGTTTCCAATATCGACTTTACGAATTACTGTCGTTCAATCAACCAGCAAATTATTCTTTGTTTCGAAGTAAAGGCTCTATCACACATCACGAAACGTACGAATAACGAACTAATAACGTACACTGGTTTGGTCATTGAAATACATGTATATCGATTACCAAACAGCGTACGTTATTAGTACGTTATTCGCACGGTACGGTGATGTGACACAGCCTTTACGTACCTTATTTAAATAACTTTGTGAAAACTTTGTCTCGTAAACAAATCCATTTTCTATTGTAAACCTTAAGAGCTCTTAAGAAGATTACAAAAAAAAAATGAATTCACAGTTAGTTAAGCACTTGGAATTCGTGATGGTTGGTTTACAAAATCGTAAGTTCCCTAGCTAACGTTTTGTAAATATGAATAGACCACACAACGGGCTTACATGGACTGGTGGACACAATTAAAAGGAATTACGATTTAAAAAATGCTAATGTTACAAAACCCGAGAAAATAATTTGTTGACTATTCGTAATCACAGGATTTGAACTAGCCTATTGGATGGAAATATTCAAACAGATTTACCAAGATGACCGACCTTTATTCTATTCTTTTCTGTTCTATTCCAATGGTATTTAATTGCACATTTAGGGCCGTGGTCTCTTGATCTATCTTATATGTGACCGTCCAGCCCAAACCAGCAGTAAATGCCAGCTCTTGTCATTTTCACCTTTTTAATTATTTGCAAAGACCATGCTTTAAGGATTAAAATGACACCTTAATAAACTTCACACGATTTCCAGAAGTCAAGTTATGGTCCATCAAAGGTTGTCAGGGAGTAAAATGTATAACTGAGATAAACGCGTTCAAAGATTAGTAAGCCCTATATTTTCTGTTGATTGTCTTAAGAATATGCCAATTTATTTCACATTTCCTATCATTTTATTGAAATGAAACTTTGCTGGTGTTATATAGTAACCATTAAGATTGTGAATCTGTCAAAAAATCAATTTCGGCAAATTATGACCTTGACATGTATTTTCATCTCTAGCGCAAAATGAAGTTTCTGGCATTTACTGCTCATACGGGCTTGAAGGTCACATATAATACACTGCTCTGATTAAGAATCCCCTCGAGATTAGTCAGTACTATTAACCAAACCAAGGATGATTGAAAGTGTCGTGTGAAAAGGTCCCTTAGGCCTAGGTACATATATCATAATGAAGGCATTACATGCTGTAGTTTATTTTTGTTTTTCCTTTACTATTTCCACTGATGACGAGTCACTGAAAGCAACATCAAACTGAAGATTCGAATTCGCTCACACGTGTCAAGTAAAGATACTTTGTTGATTTCTGTAAAGTATTTGTTAGTATTATTAACTTTTCAATCACTACCCAAACATTTTCGTTATATAATTATTTCATTAAGCAAAATTATTCATAACCACTGATTATGAAACACAAAATTATGGTAATCATTTATATTGTAATTAGGACGAACTGTATCATCATTGTTTATTGTGTTATAATTATTGTATTTTCTTCATTATGTATAATTATGAATTCACAGTTAGTTAAGCACTTAAGTTCCCTAGCTAACGTTTTGTAAATATGAATAGACCACACAATGGGCTTATATGGACTGGTGGACACAATTAAAAGGAATTACGATTTAAAAAATGCTAATTTTACAAAACCCGAGAAAATAATTTGTTGACTATTCGTAAGCTAAGGATTTGAACTAGCGTATTGGATGAAAATATTCAAACAGATTTACCAAGATGACCGACCTTTATTCTATTCTTTTCTGTTCTATTCCAATGGTATTTAATTGCACATTTAGGGCCGTGGTCTCTTGATCTATCTTATATGTGACCGTCCAGCCCAAACCAGCAGTAAATGCCAGCTCTTGTCATTTTCACCTTTTTAATTATTTGCAAAGACCATGCTTTAAGGATTAAAATGACACCTTAATAAACTTCACACGATTTCCAGAAGTCAAGTTATGGTCCATCAAAGGTTGTCAGGGAGTAAGATGTATAACTGAGATAAACGCGTTCAAAGATTAGTAAGCCCTATATTTTCTGTTGATTGTCTTAAGAATATGCCAATTTATTTCACATTTCCTATCATTTTATTGAAATGAAACTTTGCTGGTGTTATATAGTAACCATTAAGATTGTGAATCTGTCAAAAAATCAATTTCGGCAAATTATGACCTTGACATGTATTTTCATCTCTAGCGCAAAATGAAGTTTCTGGCATTTACTGCTCATACGGGCTTGAAGGTCACATATTATACACTGCTCTGATTAAGAATCCCCTCGAGATTAGTCAGTACTATTAACCAAACCAAGGATGATTGAAAGTGTTGTGTGATATGGTCCCTTAGGCCTTAAAATCTATGAATACCGCTCCCTAGGCACAGATATCATAATCATGATAATGAAGGCATTACATGCTGTAGTTTATTTTTGTTTTCTCTTTATTATTTCCACTGATGACGAGTCACTGAAGGCAACACCAAACTGAAGATTCGAATTCGCTAACATGTGTCACATGCTACCGACACCTCTGCTTCTTATAATATTGTATCTAATTATACATAAAAATACAGTTCGTCCTAATTCAGCGCTGAGCGCTGCTAAAGTGTCATCTATGATAATGACGTGATTTTTGTGCCTTTTTATTAAACGTAAACAAAATAAATAGATGTCCAGAAATTACGTGTTAAACAATGCATTTGTGTCTAAAAGGTTTTTTTTTTAAAGAAAATCATTTCTGTTCTGCCTAAAATAAATTCCGCTGTTTTACATTCACAGTTACATAGAGCCAGTAGGCGGTTGTTTTATTAATAGTAAGAATGATTCACATAGACTGTGTCTACAATCATACAGAATGATAAAGCCAAAATTATTCACGTTAAGAAAAGACACAAACACATAAATAGATGTATAGCCATTACAAAATGGTTCCAAGTCGCCGTAATAATTATCCTTTGACAAATGACTACAAAATCCGACTATTTAGAGTGTTTTTCATAACACTTTTCATAGTTTAGATGGTTTGTTAAATTCAATGTGTTTGTTACACTTGAAGTGTTAATATCAAGTTTTGGATCCAAGCATTTATGAAATGTTCATTTTTTTTCCAAAATATAATTTAAATGCTCGATTATACCCATTCAATTTATTCCATAAAGCCTGTGAAAACAAATTCCTGATACTTCTTGTGGCGAAGCGAGTGGTGAATGGCAACCGTCCTTTTTGATTTTTTAACCCACGTACATTAGATTAATAATCACTCATTCAGGATTTACACTTAATGTTATATAGAGCATATATTATTAACGTTATCAACAAAAATACTCTGTTGCCAATATACATACGTGTAGTTAGAATAAAAATATTTGAATATTGTTACCACTTTTTTATGTAAAGGTCGATTTAAGAGGAAAATATCTGGAAACATAAGTTGCTTTTGGTCAGATTTGACAGGTAATCTAGTTGTGTAAAATGAAGCACCGAATGTGATCAATTTTCTCATGTACTGGTAGGGGGCAACAAAACAAATAGGTAAAAAAAATGATTTTGAGGTCAAATTTTCAACGACCCTCAATTTACAAACGAGTAAATGGTTTCCTTGCGGTATATGACATCCTAAAAGGGTTTTAAGATTTCATATAATGCTATTCCGCGTTCACCAAACCCTATTTTTGTAAATCGAGGGGCGTTAAAGGATAATTTTATGTCGCTTCCAAGCATTCTCTTGGCGCAGTCAAGCGCGACCAAGACATTCAATCACCTGCTTATCACTAATAAACATTCTATATGACCACTCAACTTGAATAGTGAGGTGACCTTGACCCAGGCGTTGTCAAATCAAATTTGACCTCAAAATAACGTCACCATCATCTTAACTTATGCAATTACAACTTTTAATCTGAATAATTATCCCCAGTATCGAAAATACAGGTTTAAAGGTTTTACTCATATCATTACGCAAAAAAGTAGTCCTATATTTACGTTATATTTTTACTTCTTACATTTGTCGAGGAAAAAGGAAACAGCAAAATTTTCAAAAGTCTTTACTGAAAGTTGAGTAAATTTTTGTAGAAAGAAAAGCTTTTGCTCAACAAAAGTGATATAGACTGCCATAAAAATGGTTTAATCATATGTTGCTTTATTTGATTTGCCGTTGTGAAATTACTGTTATGAAGAATGACAGCGATACGTTTTGAGTATCAACTTTTAACAATCAAAAGGATGCAAAAAATAATCCTTACATCGATATGCAAATACGAAGTAAAACTCGATTTATATTTTTGTGAGGTGTACCAGTTCTGATATTAATCAACGATTTATGAAGAGACTGAGCTTAGTTTGATATCATAGATATAAAACGCTATGAAGCGCGCCTGGTTTTATATTATTCGCTGATATACATCATGCGCGCCTATATATATAATAATTATCGATATACGACGTCATAACGTGCGCGTATTTCTATATTAATCGCCAATGTACATCTCGTAGAAGCGCGTCGTTAGATTATTAAGAAGCGTGGCTACGAAATTAATCATCATTTTGTACTAGATAAAGGGGGAAACAGAGATCATTATCTGATATAATGTGTCTTGTATGGGATGGCGAGTCAAGGTCTCTAATGGTGCGTTTACACTGTGACGACTTGTTTCGACGTAGGGTAACGTATTTGGAACTAAAAAGTTGTAACTGAAAGCGACTGATAGCAACAATAGCGTACGTAGCTAACAGCGTGTGTGAGCGTTAACTGATGACGGGCGCAAAATTCAAAACTGTAATACGCAGGTCTACGTTGCTTGTCGTTACCCCCAAGTCGTCACACTGGGGCTCTCCACACGGACAAATCAATCTGTACTTCGCACATCTAGATGCATGTAGATCAAACTGGACCAGGCCCCTAACACCAAATATCGCTCCCGTGTAAAGTCAATGGGAGATCGATGTACTCTATCAGCATTTGATGGTCCACCATGTAGGATTCTCAAGGTACTCCACGGCGGCACATCAAAGAGGAAACGGTCTCCAAATATGGAATGGACTCTGCGATCAGACGCGCCAGGGATTGGCCGTTGACCTGTCAATCATTTTATGTCACGACAGGGAATGGTCACGATCTGCAGTGACGCTCATTATTTCAGATTTTTATTCATGTAAAAATTTCGCCGCTCAGTGATTGCCACCATGAAGCTTTGTGATTTTCTAACCTTGGTATTTGTGATAATATGACAACCACCAAACAGCTGATCATGCAACAATGGACTCAAAGGAATATAGATCATTTTAGACAAATTTGAATGCAGTTGGTCTTGTTTCAACTGAACCGGAGCCAGAATCAATTTTCGTGTATACAGCCTAGCCCAGGCTAGCCTATTAGCCGGCCCTGCATGACCAGAGCACCGTTGCGGCGTTGGTTGACATGACATGAACTTTCTTCAAGCTCATTGTAACTTCGGTGGGGAAGTTTATGTAAGCCTAACTGATGTGAACAGACATGTAGCCTATGTGAATACAAATGTGATTTGAGTGCAACTCCTTGGACTCGTGAAAAAAGCAGAGCATGTGATTCACAGTAGGGAATGCATGCTGTTAATCTGTGAAGTCATTCATTCTCTTTTGTGTCTCTTTTGCTACTGTTTTATTACACCTTTGCCACCAACGTCATGATGTAAATGATGCTCAGCCTCAGTGAATATTTGAACAAATCAACAGTCATTTGTGACAGTGAGCATGGTGAGTGTTTTCTTATCTTTTTTCAAGTTAAAAAATTTAGTCTTCCATGATGAGTTAAAAATATTTTCAGCTTTAACTCAAGTTTTGATTGCTGTCGTTTACAATTGTTTTCAATGAAAATGTAGCACACCAATGGAAAAGGCTGCCATCTTCACCTTGTTTAGGCTTTCGCCAAGGAAACCCAACTTGGTACTTTGTACCAAGTAAGCTGAAAGAAGCTTATCTTTAACAGGGCTCCAAGATGTTTTTTAAATTCAGTTTTGAATGCAAGAGGAAGACCGGAGCACCCGGAGAAAAACCTGCGGAAGCGAGTATGGACTGAAAACCAAATGCACATAAAGCGCCGGGCGCGGGACTCGAACCCGGGACCTCATTGGTGCAAGGCGAGGTAACTACCGCTGCGCCAACCCGCTACCCCTTAATCAGTCCGGGCAAAGCACCAGATCTGGTTCGCGAACCAGATCTGGTTCGGTCGAACCAGATCTGAAACAGAATTTGGCGTTTTTGTGGGTTTTTTTTTCCGGGTGAGTTTATTAGAGGTCTGGTTAAACTTTTCTTGCCTTTTTTGTAACCTTAAAGATGTTACCTAAAAATCTACCGTGAGTTTTTAAATATCTGCCGTGAGGTTGTTTGTTAATTTAGACAATAGAATTAATGAGATTACGTAATCAATTAAATATGCAAATTATTTTTAAACTTTTTAAACCAAAACTATAACATTGATCACTAAGAACAAGTATATGTTAACAAAATTGCCAAAATTAC
>JXSR01S007336.1:5358-21966 GCA_000969725.1 Ophiothrix spiculata | reverse complement strand
GCCTTGAGCATGCAGAGACCGTTTGCTATCGTAATTAAATCTTGTGACGCTTCAACGACAATCAGATGCGGCAAGTAGAATTAGACAAGTAGAACGAACTACGGAGGGAAGGGGTTGCCATGGTGACTGTCTCATGTATATCATACTGCAAAAAATATTCAAAAAGGATTGTGATAGATGAATTTGGACTCTTCATGAAGGTATCAAAATCCAAGGAGCTAACTGAAGAATTTTTGGAAGAAAATGGAGACTAATTGTCGAACAAATTTGGTTTCCAAATTTTGGTTTCATAACTGATTTTTGGCCCAAATGAAGCTTCCTAAACAGGATTTCAATTAACCCTTTGAACCCTGGCCATTCCATGTGTATATCTGTACCACTGACACAGGCCAACCCAAAAGTTAAAAAACACAATCTAACCTCTAAACTTACTTGATTTTGATCTTGCTTTACTTTTTCATTTACAATAGTCTGAATTGTTCCAATTACCAGAATTTACAAAAGAATACTATTTATGTCAACCAACATATTCAACATTTTCATTTTATTCTATATATGGGTGAAGCCACATTTGTCAAAAATTGTGATCAAATTTACAAAAATATGAGGATTTCTCACCTTTGTCTAGTAAATAAGAGCAAAATGACCCATCAACCATGGGTTCAAAGCTTCATTGATGTCTTCCAATATAAATAAGACCATTGAAAATCGTAACTACCCATGCTAGTTGACAAACACATCAAGTTTTGGACACATGACCTAAAAGCTAGTACTTGAAACTGGCTCAATGTGCATATATGGTACATGTACATGTGAGCTGGAATATGGGCTTGTTGGGTTAAAAGGGTTAATTTTAGGCTTCAGAACTGATCAGAAAATGGGAAAATGTCATGTTTTTTAGTAACAAATATGTATCTTGTTATACTGGAAAATACTGTAAACGTAGTCTTGTAGAGCGAATGAGTAAGTTTTAAAACTGGCCTTGGTGGCAAGTGTATGTAACTCCGATACATAACCCCCTGATTCCTGTGACTATTCAGTCATTTATAAATCCCCATCAATTCATTCCCCTTCCCCCTTCCCAGGTTTACAGATGTGACAACCGTATGTCAGACTACTCTTGTTGGATTTATATACGCGAAATCAAATTACTTTGTTGCAAATCAACTGGCTCATGATTATCATCTTCTATGAAACCAATTTACACTCCTGGTCAAAAGTGTTTGCGCACATACGGGCAAAAACGTAATTAGTATATAAAACGTCCAAGACCAAAATAATTCATGTTTTTTATAGGTGCCTAATGTATCCAAAATAAATAATCTATGTTTCCTCTGATATTTGATCTTCCATAGCCATACAAATGGCTGATTTCTTGGACCATATACAAATACACCACACACACTTTTTAATATGTGCCTATGTAGTTTATTATTCAATAATTGTTATCATCATGTAGCCCTTAAGAACATTTTCAGGTTATAAGTTTTCCAACAAATGTGCCGTTATATATTTAAACTTCATTTTGTATGTGCAGAAGAAAGTATACAAAATGTTTAGCATACCATATTTTCAAATGTTGTAAATGCAATTTTCATTGTGTTTTTTTATATCTATGTATGTAAAATATAAATCCGAAAAAATATGGCGCAAATGATGAACGGTTCTCGAGATATGGCTGGTTAAAGGTTTTGTGCGCAAACACTTTTGACCGGGAGTGTATATATATAGTCTTCTATGTAATGTTGAAGGACCCATTCCCCTCCCCAGGTTTACAATATGTTGTGACTACACTCGTTTGATTTATCACCTCCCCACTCTCTAAATTCCAGAGACTTATTTTTAAGTCTAAAAGACTTGTTAAAATGACAAAGCATTTTTGAGATTTAAAATAATAAGTCCGTCAAAGACACTTATTTCAAATAAATCTTGTAGATTGAAAAATGAATCGACAATTGACTAAGAAAGCAGTTAATAAAGTGTCAAGTTTTAATCTAAAAGACTTACTTTCAAATCCAAAAATGTTTTGTCATTTTAACAAGTCTCCTTAGATTTAAAAATAAGTCTCTGGAATTTAGAGAGCAGGTTTACAATATGCCATGACCACTCTTGTTGGATTTATATTTGTGCAATCAAATAACTTTGATGAAAATTAAATGGCTCATGACAATCATCTTTTATGAAAGAGATATAAAATGTACAAGCAGTATTTTGTAACTTAACATTTCCACAGCATTTTAAGAACTGGCCTAGCTAGATTCTTCCCAGTAATTTTTTACCTACATATTTTTTTACATGAATAGGTAGAACATAGTTATAGTAACATAACCTACAAGTAGTTTTCATGATTTTGAGGAATATTGGAGAAAATTGCAATTCTTCACCTGCTTTAATTTTTTCGCTGGCGAAAAAAAAAAGATGTGAAAACAGTGTCTCTAGTTTCAAAATTTAAAAAGATTTTGTTTCTACACGTGTGATGGGTAAACAAATTATTTTTGATGAAATTGTTTCTCTTTCAATATGTATTAAATTATCTCTAAAAGCTTTGTTTGATTTTTTATCTGGTTAATCCAGATCTGAGGTACAAATTTAGGATTCAGAAAACACAAGATAGTCACACCACCATCAAAGAATGATATATTGCAAATTAGTTATCTCTCAATTTGAGCCATTTCTGTGTAAATTTTTGTACTTTTTTTGGATATTACTACACTTTTATGCGTTATTTAGAGCATTACCATACTGAAGTTTTTAATTCTAAGTGGAATCTAGGCTAGTCCCTTTAAGAAAAAAAAATTGTGCTCCATACTTGTCTATACCCAGGTTGCGAGTTCAATTCCTAGTATTTATAGTATATACAAAGCGCCATCATTTATTTCCTTGCGATAGCCAAAAATACATACCGCTTTTTCGTTTTTTTTGTCAGAACCTGGGAGGGAGTTGGGTAGCTGGACCATAACAAATTTTAAGCACAAAAGCAGCTTATTAACTCATGTTGAAAATGTAATTTTTAATATCCATGTCTGTTTCCTTGAGAGAGCCAAAGTACACCACTTTTTCAGAACCTAAGAGTTGGGTAGCTAGACCATAACCAATTTTATGCACAGAAGCAGCTACCGGCATGGCACGGACATTCTGTTTCTCCTCAAAACATCCCACCCATCCATGTGATGCAGAAACAGTATCTCCCCCACAGGCTGCACCCCAACTCCCCGGGTGGGGGGTTCTCACATATATAAGGTATACAGGGATGCGCCGCTGGAATGGGTTAGTTTTTCACAAAAAATCCCTAAACATGGGTCCCATTTTTAGCACCAAAATCCCTAAACCGTTGGTCACATTTTCAAGAAAAATGGTCCTAAAAAGATGAAAAATTTCTGAGCCCAGAATTTTGAAAAATCAGCCTATATTTGGAGCAAAATCCCTAAAGATGGGTGCACTTTTTCTTAAAAATTACACTTAAACATGGGTTAGGGTTCCACGGTCCGAGCGGCACACCAGTGTCAGACCAAAGTGGAGTACCCCCCCCCCCCCGGGCCCCAACCTCTGCATTTTACTTGACTCTATAATGCTAATGTATAATATTTGACATTACATTCTTAGTTTCATAATCGCATACATACATTATCCACCGTGAGTCACGTACATAACACCGGACAGCTGTGACAGATGCGCATAATAAATGAGAATGACATCATGTCAATTACTCACTAAACATTGCAACATGTATCGGCAAACAAAGGATAACCATTGCGTATGAAATAACACTGTGTTAATAGGCCTTGCAAATTTGAAATACAATGATACAATTTTAGCCCCAAAATATGCTCCAGGAACATATTCCTTATCCTGGAGTATATATGCTCAGGAGCATTTATGAATTAGAATGCTCCTGGAGCATTTTGACAAACATGCTCCTCCTTGGGGGGGGGGGGGGGGGGTACACAAATTTGATTTTGCGTGCCTCTGAGAAAATTGAAAAGCCACCCATCCAAATACCAGTTTTCATGAAAAAGGGACCCATCCATATACCAAATTTTGAGCCAAATTTAATTAAATCAGAAACCACATTTTTTCTGAAACCATCAGAAGTCAAATGTGCTCCTGGAACATAATGCTCCAGAACCAAGCACATGTTCCAGGAGATGCTCCTGGATTGCATTATATACGTCAAATGTGCTCCTGGAACAAAATGCTCCAGAATAAAGCACATGTTCCTGGATATGCTCCTGGATTGCATTATAAACGTCAAATGTGCTCCTGGAACATAATGCTCCAGAACCAAGTACATGTTTAAGGAGACGCTTCTGGATTGCATTATAAACGTCAAATGTGTTCCTGGAACATAATGCTCCAGAACCAAGCACATGTTCCAGGAGATGCTCCTGGATTGCATTTTATACGTCAAATGTGCTCCTGGATTGCATTTTATACGTCAAATGTGCTGCTGGAACATAATGCTCCAGAACCAAGCACATGTTCCAGGAGATGCTCCTGGATTGCATTATATACGTCAAATGTGCTCCTGGAACATAATGCTCCAGAACCAAGCACATGTTCCAGGAGATGCTCCTGGATTGCATTTTATACGTCAAATGTGTTCCTGGAACATAATGCTCCAGAACCAAGCACATGTTCCAGGAGATGCTCCTGGATTGCATTTTAAGGCCAAATTGAAAAAAAAAACCAATAGCATATCTCAACCATAGGGTCAATTAATAGTCGGCCTCCAAACTAAATTTTTGCTATCAAGCATTTTGTCCTCACATCAAAACTATGGGCAGCCATTTGTGTCAAAAATGTGTCAACAAGAGAAAGGTGTCTAAAAAATTGATAAGGATGTCTATTACAACGAAAAGGGTGTCTAAAATACCCAAAGGGAAAAGGGATGTGTAAAACCCATAATGGTGTCGAAACCCAAAATTGATATATGACCAAAATGGCATGTAGAATCAAAACTGGTGTCTAAAACCAACAATACCTATGGCAGCCCATAGTTTGACGTCACGACGAAATGTTTGATAGTGCAAAATTTTGTTTGGAGACTGACTATGAATTGACCAACAGATTTCAGAGGAAATACCAGCCATTTGTATCATTCCAAGACACATTTTTGTTGATCAATGTATCAAAAGAAGTATCCTCATCCATTTTTGAAAAAAAATGGACATATTTTACTTGGCCTTACAGATGGTCTACCAGTCTGCTGTAAGCATATGCATTAGAAGGTACTTTCAGATTTGACAATGATTAATTACTGGTCATTAAAATAAAAACTAAATTAATTCAAATACAATTTATCCTAACGAATCATTCAAATGGTTCAATTCAAAGTATGTGCTATATATCAGGGGCCTGCTGTTTTGCTGGTCCTCAATACACAATACGTGGATATTTGTGGGTAACATTTATCAGAAATCAATTGACATCAAAACTAAATCCCCAAATGCACTGATGATGAATCTACATAGGCCTAAACAGGGACAGCTCGCTAGACCAATGGCTGACTGGTTTGATAGCTCAATTATCTGAATTGTCATTTAGGTTTGCCAGTCTGAATTTAAAAAAGGGCTTGCTAGATCAAATTTCAAAAACAGCTTGGTGCAGGGGTGTGAGAGCCAGGTGATAAAAAAAGCTGAAAATGATGACAAACTGCTCAAAACAGGCTGAAAATGAAAGAAAAAGCTGAAATTATGACTCTTTTGAAGGAATAAAAAAGCTGAAATCAGCTAAAAAGCTGAACCCTCACACCCCTGTTGTTGGTCAAAATTTTGATAACAGCTCGCTAGTTTAAATTTGAAAAAGGTTTCGCCAGTACGAAGACAAACTGCTCAAAACAGGCTGAAAATGAAAGAAAAAGCTGAAATTATGACTCTTTTGAAGGAATAAAAAAGCTGAACCCTCACACCCCTGTTGGTGGTCAAAATTTTGATAACAGCTCGCTAGTCTAAATTTGAAAAAGGTTTCGCCAGTACGATTTTGAAAAAGGTTCACTAGTTCAAATTACAAAAAACGCTACCAAGTCTGAATAGAAAAAGTTCTGTGTATATTTCTAGGCTTTCTTCAAAATTCAGACTAGCAAGCTGTTTTCTAAATTTGGACTAGCGAGCTGTTTTCTAAATTCGGACTAGTGAGCCCAAACAGACGACAAAACTTTGTTCTGCTTCGTGATCATATCAGTGGCCTTGTGTATGGAAGTGCTCCCTGTGATCTGCAGCACGGAGAAATAAGGCCCTGTATCCATTGGCTGTTCCCCTGTTGCATATGTCCTTGTCCCAATTGTTACGCGCCAAATACATCTAGCATCTAACGTCCACAAGGTCATTGATACGGCCACTTTAAACAAAACGAATTGTTCTTTTCTGTGTAGCGAGTGACAATTGGGGACAATGGAACAAGGAACAAGGTCATATGCAACAGGGGAACAGCAAATAGGGCCTAACAGTGTTCCTTCTGTGTACTGCTTGGCTGGTCACACGGAACATTTGCTGTAGACAAGGCCACTGATATGATCACTAAGCAAAACAAAGTTTATTGTCTGTGTAGCGCAGCACAATTGGGGATAATGGAAAATGGAACAAGGGCATGAGCCACAAGGGAACAGCCTATGGATACAGGGCCTAACAGTGTTCCTTCTGTGTACTGCTTGGCTGGTCACAGGGAACATCTGCTGTAGACAAGGCCACTGATATGATCAGTAAGCAAAACAAAGTTTATTGTCTGTGTAGCTAGCGCAGCACAATCGAGGACAATGGAAAATGGAACAAGGGCATGAGCCACAAGGGAACAGCCTATGGATACAGGGCCTTACAGTGTTCCTTCTGTGTTCTGCTTGGCTGGTCACAGGGAACATCTGCTGTAGACAAGGCCACTGATATGATCACTAAGCAAAACAAAGTTTATTGTCTGTGTAGCGCAGCACAATTGGGGATAATGGAAAATGGAACAAGGGCATGAGCCACAAGGGAACAGCCTATGGATACAAGGCCTAATTGTGAAGCGCTACACAGACAATAAACTTTGTTTTGCTTAGTGGTCATATCAGTGGCCTTGAGCATGGCAGATGCTCCCTGTGACCTGCAACACAGAGATTGAACTTGTCCATTCTCTATGCTATAGGTCATAGGGAACACACGGCTGGTACACAAATGGCCACTTCGGCCCTGTATCCATTGGTTGTTCCTCTGTTGCATATGCCCTTGTTCCAATTGTCACTCGCCACACAGACAATAACAATTTGTTTTACTTAGTGGCCGTATCAGTGACCTTGTGTCAGATACATTCTGTGTTTGGAACACGACAATTGAGGACAATTCATACACTCCGCGTGTCACCTAGCCAATCAGAACGCAAGGATATAAAGTTCGCAGAGTGCAGTGGATCTTCACAATGCACTGCGCGTGTTGCGTTCCGGTTTGCGTGGCGGGCGTTTAGTGCGTATGAATGTTTCATTGTTTTTGTCGGGTGATTATTTATTTAGTTTAGAGAAGTTTTGGATTTTGATTGTCATATTACGGGCCTTATTTCTTTTCATAACAGATCCAATATTATTTTTCTGTCGTGTATGAATTAGATTAATAAATTTCCATTCCATAATGCTCGTAAAATGAGACAAAATCAATGCACTTGCGGAAAATGTTGATTGCTGTCCAATGCACTCGGCCCCTACGGGCCTCGTGAATTGGACGCATCAAAATTGACCGCGCGTGCATTGATTTTGTCTCATTTCACTCGTGTATGAAATGCACATTTATCAACCTATAATCATGGCACACAGAACAAGGGCATATGTAATAAGGGAACAGCCAATGGATACAGGGCCTTACCGTGTACCATTGTCCACAATTGTCACTCGCCACACAGACAATAACAATTTGTTTTGCTTAGTGACCGTATCAGTGGCCTTGTGAACAATAGATGCTCCCTGTGTTTGGCGAGTGACAATTGGGAACAATGGAACATGGAAAAAGTGCATATGGGTGACTCCAAAGTAACGTTTGTGACCGAAAAATTGGAAAATTTCACTTTTAAATGGCCACAGAACCTAGCATAAACATTATATCAACAAGTTTGTTGTTGATAATGGTGCTCAATGGTGGAATCAAGACATGCAGGTGTTTAAAGATTAAAATAAGTGCCAAAATACTGAATAAAGTTCATGTAACGTTTGTGACCTCGCACGGAAATGGTTTTTTACTCCAAATGACTTCAAAGTAAAAATTCTCTAACATGTTAGCGAATTTTTTATTGCGCTTTTCACAGATGATTGGTAACATATTTACAAATAGTTCATAAAAGTGGTAGGAAATTCTATCGTTAGGATTTCTTTTTATGCAATGTTTTGTTTGGTGACGTTTGTGACATTTTGGTGTAACTTTTTGGTAACGTTTATTTCTGATTGGAAAATACTTTTCATGTACCGAGTAACAAACGTATGACTGAAAAAAATGCTCATATGGTCGAATAAAAAAGCTGATTTTTTGCTTGAAATCAAAAAAGGTTTAGTTTTCACTGGAATGAGCCATATGCAACAGGGAACAACCAATGGATACAGGGCCTACCATAGGCTGTTTCCCTGCGGCATGTGTCCTCATTCCATGTTCCATTGTCCCCAATTGTCACTCATCACACAGAAACCTTTGTTTTGCTTAGTGGTCGTATCAATGACCTTGTATAAAGCAGATGGCTGCACGTGACAATTAAGGACAATGGAACATGGGCACATGCCGCAGGGGAACAGCCTATGGATACAGGACCTAAGCAAAACTAAGGCCCTGTATCCTTTGGCTGTTCCCCTGTTGCATATGCCCTTATTCCGTGTGCCATTGTCCCCGATTGTCACACTCCAAACACAGGGAGCATCTAAGGCCTTGTATCCATTGGCTGTACCCATATTCCGTGTGCCCTTGTCTCGTCTTCCATTGTTTGTAATTGTGCAGCGCAACACAGACAATAAACTCCGTTCTGCTTAGTGATCATATCAGTGGCATATATACGGCAGATAATTCCTATGACCTGGCAGCACCAACAATCAACATGTTCATACTTGGTGAGCACCAGGTTATAGGAATATCTGCCGTACATAGGCCACTGATATGATCACTAAGCAGAATGAAGTTAATTGTTTGTGTTGCGCCGCACAATTACAAACAATGGAAAACAAGACAAGGGCACACGGCATATGAGTACAGCCAATGGATACGAGGCCTTACATGTCTAACGTCCACAAGGTCATTGATACGGCCATATCAAAATAAATTGTTATTGTCTGTGTGGCGAGTAATAATCAGGCCTGGTGATAATTGGGGACAATGGTACACGGAACAAATGCATAAGAAACACTAGAACAGCCAATGGATACAGGGCCTCATGCCCTGTATCCATTGGCTGTTCCCCTGTGGAGTCCAAGGGCATATGTAATAAGGGAACAGCCAATGGATACAGGGCCTTACCGTGTTCAATTGTCACTTGCCACACACACAATAAACCTTTGTTTTGCTTCTAGTGGCAGATGCTCCCTGTGTTTGGTGCGTGACAATTGGGGAAAATGGAACACGGGACATGGGTATAATGCCACAAGGGAACAGCCAATGGATACTGGGCCTAAGGCCTCGTATCCATTTGCTGTACCCATATGCCCTTGACTCATTTACCATTGTTTGTAATTGTGCGGCACTACACAGACAATGAAGATCGTTAGTGATCATATCAATGATCTTGTGTGGCAGATATTCCTATGACCTGGTGCTCACCAAGTATGAACATGTTGATTGTTGGTGCTGCCAGGTCATAGGAATCATCTTCCGTACACAGGGCTAGTGATATGATCACTAAGCAGAACAAAGTTTAAAGTCTGTGTTGCGCCGCGCAATTACAAACAATGAAAATTTAACAAGACAATTAAGGCACGCGGCATATAGGTACAGTCAATGGATACGAGGCATAAGGTTAATTGTCTGTGTGGCTCTTGCAGTTGGGGACAATAGAACAAGGGCACACGGCACAAGGTAACAGTCTATCGATAGAGGGTATAGGATGACTTCTTGTTTTGTCTGAACTGAGGAATGTTAAAAAGGGGATTCAGTACTGGTTTTGACCACAGTGTTAACCCATTTATATAGCAGCCACTTTGATTGTCGCTCACGAACTGCGAGTTATTGTACCTCCGGTATGGTTTACGTTTGTTGATATTCTTCATTTATTGTCTAACGACACACAATCTTTACTGGCACAATGCATTTGGAATAGCGCATGTAAAAGACTGCACGTCGATGAATGTTGTGTGATGTATATCGAAAAACTTCGAATAAACCAGTATTTATTGGGCGCTAGGGAGCAAGGTTTTTTTCACTAACAAGCCATTTTTGGGTTCTTTTTCAAGGTCATATTTTCTATTTTTCCACTGAATAATGTGTTTGGACTAGCGAGCCATCGGACTGGCGAGTGGACCCCGTTCCCAATGTCTGAACAGGTTATTATACATACCAGAAAACCAGATGATTCGTCCAGTAAGCACCGAAAGCGACATGTAAAATTTCTGTCCAGAGAGGCTTCAAAATCTGTGAGTATACAAGAAGATAAAAAAACATGTATGAATAATTAAACACTTGTATAATATGCATGTCACCTAGCCAATCAGAACGTAAGACTATAAAGTACTCAGAGTGCAGTGGATCTTCACAATGCACTGCGCTTGTTGCGTTCCAGTTTCCGTGGCGGGCGTTTAGTGCGTATGAATGTTGCATTGTTTTGTCCAGGTGATTATCTATTTAGTTTAGAAAAGTTTTGGATTTTGATGGTCATATTAAACATGGGAAAGGCCTTATTTCTTTTCACAAAAGATACAATATTATTTTTCTGTCGTGTATGAATTATATTAATAAATTTGCATTCCATTATGCTTGTAAAATGAGACAAAATCAATGCACTTGCGGTAAAGGTTGATTGCTGTCCAATGCACTTGGCCACTACTGGCCTCCTGAATTGGATGCATCAAAATTGACCGCACGTGCATTGATTTTGTCTCATTTCCCTTTGGTACATCAAATTCAGTATTTTTTCGAAACATGTGGTCATTTTGATGATGAGAAATCTTTAGCACAAATAATTTGAAAATTGAGAAAATATTGAAATAGTCGGTAAAGTGATTGTCCAAAGGATAGAGGTTTGTTGTGGTTCCTACTACTCCTACTTTCATGATGACATACAGGCATACAAATAAAGTCCCCCTCTCCCCCAATCAGTTAAATTGAAAACAAATGTGCGGGTAAGCTGTATGTAATATTTATTCAATTTTAAATACGCAAGAAAGAACAGGTAGCATTGTTGATGATTAAAAGTGACACCAGACTCCAGGGAGAATGGTACAACAAAAATGCTGAAAATATTTTAAGCACAATTTTGATTACATTATTCTTCAAATAGAAAATATCAACAACTCAAATAAAAATATTTCTTTGGTCAATTATGCAAATTAAGTGCTAAATTAACATATTGCTGCTGGCAGAACAACTTTGGTCTTAGAATTCCAGTTATTGAATATCATGAAGGTATATAAATTACCCAGATATAATCTAGGCAGGTACTTATGCAGATACAATGGTTAAATTTTTTGAATAAATTATGCAGATTAGGTACTTAATATATAAACACAAAAGTTAATCTAAATCGTAGCTGGCACAACTTAAGCCCAAGTTTCACTCAGTCTTTCAAAATCATAATGTTATGGCCCCGGGGGGTACTCAAGTTTGGTTTTGGTAGGCGTGTGCTGCTGGGAAATTTGAAGTACCATCCATGTATATACCAATTTTCAAGAAAAAGGGACCATTCATATACCAAATTTCCCAAATTTTTAGTCAAATTTATACAAAAATTGGCATTTTCTCTGAAAATTTACTCTAATTTGGCGCAAATTTCCTAATTTTTGTTTGAAATTTAGAAAAATCCTAAATTTTGAAAATTTTGAAAAACAGACCCATCGAAATATCACATTTTGCAAAGAAAAAGGAACCATTGGCATACCAGACAGTCTGATTTTGCTACCCAAGTTTGCTGCACATCCCCGTAATCACTTTTGTAATAAGTTACCCCCACCCCCGGGTTATGGCATACAGTTCTGAAGATATGCTTCGGGCATACATATCATGTAGGCCTATACAGATATTTATTATATCGCCATTCCTTTTTCAAGCGCATAACACTTTGGTGTTCAAGATCTGCCACATGCTTTTTAGTGGTCAAAGATAAAGTACTTTGAAAGAATAAAAACAAAGACAAAAACTAAAAAATACACCTAAGACCAAAAATAACATAGAAATAATATTATTAGAAGAGGTTTAAAATGTATAAGAACAACACGTATATAAGAACATTCATTCGCAACATAGAAATTCTCAAAAAAAAGAAAAAGAAAAGAAGAACGGGGACGTAACAGTGACATGTGCTTATTTTTCACTTGGCAACAAATTTTACAATCTGTGACAACAAATGTCAAAATCTTGAATACTCTTGACTCTTGAGAATATAGATGTCTTTATTATTAATTCATTTGAACTTTATTGGAACAACCAGGACCTGAAATGAATTAAATGGCTTTAGAAGTAATCAAATGGGAGCTACAATCTTTGAAAAAATGTGTCTGGACACTCAGGCGTTTTTTTACGATAATTTTTTTTAATAAGAAATGTAATTTTTACACTATAATTTTTGAATAAAGTTCAAGATATAGCTTTAAATCTTCTTTAAGCCCAGCCCGCTCCTTCTCCACACCAAACAATGTTGCGAGATGCTACATTAAATTTGCTGCCATGGGGTCTGTCAACACTGAAGCGAGGGAGAGGGGGCTCATATTAAACATTGCCATTGAAAGTGTCCCAACAGTTTTTTTCAAAGATTGTAGCTTTGCAAGTTAAAATACAAACTGACACAAGGGTCTGATCATCCCTATACAGCCGTAAGACCAAAACCATAGTCGGCCTCCAAACAAAATTTTCGCAACCAAACATTTGGTCGTGACGTCAAAATGATGAGTGACTCCAAACAAAATAACTTCAACACCCAGTTGAGGCCAAATAAAATTTCGTAATAGATTGCACATGTCATTGAATTGCCATATACATTGGACCAAATGTTTGTTACCCGTTCATACTTTAAATTCGATGGCAAATATTTGGTGACGTCACGACCAAATGTTTGGTAGGGAAAATTTTGTTTGGAGGCGACTATGGTTACAGCCTAACTTGATTTCTGGAAAATGGGTGAAGTTCAATGAGGTGTCATTTTAATCCTTATATCACAGACTTCACAAATATTTTAATTAGTGACAAAAAGCTGCAATTACGACTGGTTTGATATGAACGGTCACATATAGCACATGGAAGTGACTGCGCAAATTTAAATGTGGATCACTCTCTCAGCATGGTTTTATCAGCTTGCTTAAGCACCATTGTTTGAATTTGAAACGCCCCTTCAATTTGAGAGTTTTTAAAGTTTTTGTCTCGCTATTTGAAGCGAATAAGGAGCATGCAGGCCAAGTTTTAGGTTCTAATAAGGAAATTGATCAAGTATCAAGAGAGGTTTTTAAAAACAAATAAGAAACTACCTGAAAACATAATCATGTACCAAAGTCTGTGATGGCTTGTCATAGTTTAGGCACATCATACCTTCACCTTGTTTCGGCTAAGGCTTTCGCCAAGGAAACCCAACTTAGTACTTAGTACCAAGTAAGCTAAAGGAAGCTTATCTTCAACAAAGCTCCAAGATGTTTTTTAAAATCAGCTTTGAATGCAGGAGGAAAACCAGAGTACCCAAAGAAAAACCTGCGAAAGCGAGCATGGACTGAAAACTAAATGCACATAAAGCGCCGGGCACGGGACTCGAACCCAGGACCTCATTGGTGCAAGATGAGGGAACTACCGCTGCATCAACCCGCTCCACCGATTTTTAATTGGGGGAGTTGGCCTTTCAATCCCCCAGAGTTCTGCAATTTAATTTCAGAAAGTGTGAGAGGGGTCATCTTTTTAGTTATATGCGATTACATTTTAGAACTGCGGGTTTTTTCAGTTCTAGGCTACACGTCCATGTGAAGTTTGTATGAATGTAATTCGGTTTTTTCAAGCATAACTCTTCTTTTGGGAATCTTTGAAACAATCATTAATTTGAACTGAACACTGTATAATCTCCAATCTTGGGTCAGTGCCTCTTGAAATAGTTCTTCAGGTGATTGTGTCACATGAAGAACCATTTCAAGAGCCACTGACATATAAATTTTGGAGGATTTTTCACATTCTAGTGACAAGAATTTAAATAAATTTAACTTAAGGCAGCCATTGCAGATATAACTTTCTTGCACTCACATGATAAAGTGGCATAGCCTAGATTCAACTTGAAATCAAAAACTTATAGAAATGCTTTAAATAAAGCTTAAAAGTGTAGTAAAATCCAAAAAAGTACAGAAATGACACAGAAATGGCTCAAATTGACAGTGAATTGATTTGCAATATATCTATATTTGATGGTGGTGTGACTATCCAGTGTTTTCTAAATCTTAAATGTGTACCTCGGATGGATTTACCAGATAAAAGATCAAATGAAGCTCTTGGAGATAAGTTAATACATATCAAAAGAGAAACAATTTTATCATAAATAATTTTGTTTGTAAACCCATCACAGGTGTAGAAACAAGATCTTTTTAAGATTTGAAACTAGAAACACCTTTTCAACCATGGCGACAAAAATACAGCTGGTAAATAATTTCATTTTTTTCCCTCTGTTACACAAATTCAGCGGAAACTACTGGTAGGATATGTTGGTATAATCATGTACTATCGATACATGTGAAAAAATATATAGTCAGAAAATCAGCAGACAGGATGTAGGCCAGTCCCTTTAAAGCTGAAGATGTGTTGTTTTTGAATCTGCAATAAAGCAAATTTGACCGAGGGCAGTGGCTTTGCCAGACTTTTTAATCGGCAAAGACCCCCCCCCCGCGTGTGCACATTTCTTCCCAATTTTTCCCTGCAAAAAATCCATTATCATACATCTAAAATAAATTCAAGTCAATTTTTAAATCTGACGATCAAAAAAAAAAGTTTTCAAGCGATTTTTGCACATTTTTGTTCTACTTTCCCCATTCCCCCCCCCCAATTTTTCTCGCTTGCTGTCCAGATTTCCCGCTTAAATTTGTCAGGGGGAGCAGTCTGCCCCCTTGCCCTATGCTCGCTACGCCACTGACCAAGGAGCCTTTTAACCCGAGGTTTGTGGTGGATCGTCACAACATGGTTTCTTTCTAGTCTTCTTATTTGACAAACTTGACCTTGAAGACTCGACCTTGACATATAAATCCCCCTCAATTTACACCAAATTATGTGGAAATCAAATTGATTTCCTTAATCCATCTCTGAATAATCACAGGAAAACGGTGTCAGTCTCGGTTTGTACAAATTAAAAAATATTTCATGGTTCTTCATGATAAAACTGGTTCAAGAAATGTGAATTGCTATGTGTATGTATGTAAAAATGGATTTGCAATAACCCTGACCCTGCTGAATCCTACAAAATCTAATAAAAAGAATGGAGAAAATAGCATTGAGTCCTAGAGAGTGGGTTAAAACTGTGACAACTTCTTGTCAACAGAAGGTAACAGACTTGTAAATCCTAGAGTGTCCTTGGCTGGCATAAAGGAACAAAGGCTGATGACGGGTCACGGAGGGTTGATTTTTCAACCCTGTTACCTTCCAGCGACGACAAGCCATCAAAGTGTTAACCCACCATAATGCCACAAATGGACGATTATATGGTCACTGAATCACCACAGAGACAGTACCTACTGGTGACTTGGCATTACTAAACATAAGATTTGAGGTTCAAGGAGATCCTTGGTTCAAGCCCCATTGTTGAATGCATGAAAATAGGTATTTTTGATATATCAATACTTAACCGTTTGGACCCGATGTATATTGGCTCACATGTGCATGTACCATATACCCGATGAGCCGGTTTACCGGCTTCAAGGTCACGTGTCAGAAACTTTATGTGTCTGTCATCAGGCATTGGTAGTTACAATTTTCAATGGTCTTATTTATATCGCATTATAGTACATGCCAAATCAGATTTGTTGAACAAATGATGCAAGTCTACATTTCCAACTTGACAGATTTAAAAAATGGGTAAAAGTCAATTTTAAACCAAAAGAAAATACCTAAAAAAAAAAAATCTAGTTCCACTTGGTTATATAACTCATCCTTTATCTCACTTTTAACTCCCTCAACAACACCTCACCATGTAAATTACCCTGGCTTACATAATATCTACTGTTCTGTTCCATACAAAGCTGTTTTTAATAGCGCATGTTGAGGAAATGATTGTTTACTAGGGAATTCCCCCTGATCACATCCAATCATGTCAAAAAACATGGCTGACAGAAATGTTTCTATGTTGACATTATTATTTCAAAGGGACTGGCCTAGATTCTTCCTCTTCCTGCTACTTTTCTAACTACATTTTTTTAATGAATCATGTTTACCACGCGAGTCAAAAAAACTGCAATAATAAGATGGAAGCCATATTGTAAGAACAAAAGTAATTTCGAACAAATAATATTATTTTCTA
>JXSR01S007332.1:39029-52723 GCA_000969725.1 Ophiothrix spiculata | reverse complement strand
CCATTTGGAATTTTAAGCTTGTTAACAGTCTAATTTGGGGATAAATGTATCTGTTGTGACTCTCAAAGTCATTTTCTACCAAATACATTGAACTTACAGTGTATTTAATGCTGTTTAAATTATGCTTTGACACATTTTTGTGTAGTAAAATGTATTTTGGCGGTCATTTTGGACCCCATTACGGACGCCATTTTAGATTTTGAATAAGTTAACGGTCTAATTTGGGAAAAATATATCTGTTGTAACTCTCAAAACCACCTTTTATCAATTATTTTGAACATAGAGTGTGTTTTTTGCTGTTTTTTAATTCCTTTAACCATTTTTTGCGCATTAAAATGTATTTTTGCATCCATTCTGGACCCATTATTTTTTACTAAAAATGCTCTTATTTAAAATCTAAATCACCAAGCTTTCTACTTTTTTCAACAAATCGCAGTTTATACGTTTGGGTAGTTTTTTTGGAAAGTATGATATCAAAAGTTCGTTTTGATCTGGATATTATTTCATAATCAAATTGTATCAAATTCTCAAAAAATTGTGAAAAAATGATAAAAATCACACATTTTTACCCATAATGCATAGCGAAATGCTAAATTTAGATCCGCAATATTTATACATGATTCCTTAGGGCAATAGCTCTCATTTGACACCAAAATGACAAAAAATGGTTAATAATGTGGAAAATTAGGGCTGAAAACCCATTTTTACATAATCATGGCCAAATATGGCATGAGAAATAGGTCATGTGACCTCTGACGTCATAACCCACCACTGGTGCAACACCAGACTTATGTTTCCAGATGCCCCACGACATGCCTAACTCAAAAAAATCAATATGACACTTGGTCAAAAATGTCAAATAAATTGCCACTATCTCTCGGTCTAAGTTAAAACATATCTATATGTTAAAGGAGGGGACAGGTTATGTGTTTCGCAATAGAATTTTATGTTTGGTCCAATATTGCTGCTTTGCAACATAAAATGTTCACCGGTTACAGAGCCTAATTTAGTGATTATGTAGAAACATGGAAAGGGGGGGGGGATCGATGAAGCCCCAGAAAATTTAAAGTCGCCATTTTGAAAAATATATGCTTGCTATGAAGCTGAAACTTGCAGGGCATGTTAGAATTATCATTTCCCTTCTTTATTAGCAAAAAATCTGACGAAAATTGGTCATTTGGAACTTATGATTTGATGACAGAATGATCTGATGGCAAGTCATTTTTCTTTGATTAATTTGATATTTTGAAAAAATAAGTCCTTAACAGTATGTATTTTGGTAGTCATTTTGGACCTTATTATGGGCACCACTTTGAATTTTAAACATGTATAATGTTAGCAACATAGTTTAAGAAATAATTCGTCGGTCACATCACATACTGTTCTATATGACAAAAGACGCATTACGAGAAAATCGCATTTGAAAATTCGTACATAGACTTTGTGTTATAGAAGAGCTTTTTCAGTAAGTTTTCTTCTGATACTAATATATTTTAAAGAAAAGACTTAAAAGTTGTTATTATGTTAATTTCAAATAAAAATACTACTTGAAACGCTATTTGATATAGCTTTGAACTTATAGATCTGTATGTGAAAACGCTTTTTTACATTTAGCGATCTTTTAGTACAGTAATTGAATACGTCAAACTTTTTTATATAACTCATACAAAGATTCTAGTCATTTGATTGGTTGAAAGATGTTCATCATTTTTTTCATTCTCAACTCTTTGACGAGAGGGCATTTTTTATTTTCCATTGCACTCAACCCGTGCAATGGAAAATTAAAAAAAAAACACCCTGTTTTGAATTTGGCTGATGTTTACCATTATTTGGCCTTAGAAATGCATAAAATAGCAAGAATCTTTTTATGAGTTATATAAAACAAATAATGAATGTTTCAATTCGTGCAATGGAAAGAATATTCTCATTCGATGAAAGATTAAATGTTCCATTTAACGAGGCTAACATTTCATCTTTCGTCTCATAAGAATATTCTTCCCATTACACTCATAACATGCATAATTTGTATACTATTTCATATAGAATATAGATTTTTTTCATCGCGAAATTTATATAGCGCACCATATAGACCTGTACGTGATGCGTTGTTTACACTATACTTTAGTACGTAATTGTTGCATATAGCGCAGTATGTGAATCGCATATAGACCAAAAAATTACTAATTATTTCTTGTTAATTAGGTTAAATTAAAGCCTGTAACTTGGTCAATATGAAGAAATCATCAAAATATAAATCCAGCCAAATTTTCTCATAACAGTCAAAAATGTCATATACAACAGTATGTGATGCGACCGACGAATTGATCCTCTGTTACTCTAACAGTCATGCATTTTCTATTAAATTGACTGATTTTTTGTTTTAATCCTATTCTGATGTCATTTTCACCGAATTTTGAAAGACACAAATGCATTTTGGCGGCCATTTTGGACCTTATTATGAATATCATTAATTATTCCACATTATAAATGGCTTATTCTGGTTTTAGTGTCACTACAGCCCATTATAAGTAACATAATTGTATTTTGGCAGCCATTTTGGATCTTACATGGGCGTCATTTTGAATTTGAATCATGAATGACATAAGTTAATGACAGGATGATCCTATTATAATCCTTAACATGTCTTTCAATTAATTCTTTTATAATAATAGGCAATGGAAAGGCCAAATTTGTTAATTTTCTTGTAAATATGCTATTTGGCGGCCATTTTTGGCAACCATTTTTAATATTTAATGTGCATGTGACATCATTGTTAATTCCAATGTGTTTACTTAATCTCTAAAAGCAATTTAGCAATGGCAAATTTAGATATGAAGTTGTTTACAGGTTGCTTGAAGTGGTTTATGATGAAAATATGCTATTTTGGCGGCCATTTTGAAAAAAAGCGCCCTCAAGGCCACACCCACCACTGGTCAATTTGCAGACAACCTGATTTGAACATCTCAGGGAGTAAGGGTTCAAAAATACCTGTCTCCAAAAATCCCCCTAGGGGGAGGGTTTCGAGTCTGAGCCCCTAGACTAATATATACACTTATCACGACCACATTTCAGAAAAAGAAAAAAAATCGTACTGTTTCAAAATGGCGGCAATATAACCGATTTTCGTCGCGCGACATGTCAATTGTATCCAAAATTTGAAAAATCCACTTTCTGAAGGAATTTTCCAATGAAATTTTGCTCATATTAGGAAATTATTAATAAATTGACTTTGCTGAAATACAACTTGGAAAATTTTACTTTGGGGTGGTTTTATGGGCAAATCAATTTTGTTGCACCCCCCTAAATGCTAATTTATGCTAATTAACTCGAAAACGACGCGATCGATCTCATTTTTTTTTCCGCCAAAAGAAGCGCACCTTCTATTTAGGCAATTACATAAATTAACAGCCCAGAATATTGCGGCGTCAAAAT
The DNA here is from genome assembly GCA_000969725.1 of Ophiothrix spiculata. Lineage (NCBI taxonomy): Eukaryota > Metazoa > Echinodermata > Ophiuroidea > Amphilepidida > Ophiotrichidae > Ophiothrix > Ophiothrix spiculata. Next base: position 49,291 of record JXSR01S007332.1, on the reverse strand, counting down.
GCGAGAACCGAAAAATCAAATGTTGGGTACCATGGAACCCCACCCCCTTTATGCAGTTAAGTGTTAAACATTACCTGATGTTGAAATTTGGTATTTATAAAGTACATCATAGCCTAATGAATAATTGAAAAAGAAATTTCGTAACAATTTGGAAGATAGTTGGTTCCTAAGTTGATATTTAATGAGTTTCCCTGCAAAACGGCTTACATCCATTTTCAGCAAAAAATCAATAGTCAATTAATAAGAAACAATTTGATGAATTATCTTAATTACACCATATTCTGAAAGACATATTCGTACAGAATTACTAAAATAATTATCAGGAATTTTGCAATACATTATGATGTCCTAGTAGTTTTTGCCCTTTTTCTCAAAAAGTGCAAAATAGCTACAAGCCGTTTTGCAAGTCAACTCTTCATATATCTTAGCTTTTAAATGGCATACACTATGCCATACTTTCTTTCTACAATTTTCATTTAGAGATCGAAATACGAGACAGTTCACTCAGTCTCAGTCTGGCAGTAAAATGTGTAAATGTATGATAGCGAACTGTGATCAATTACCCGTGGATAATTGAACTTCCCGGCATAAGTGAGCTTCAAATCGCTAGATATAGTTTACCACTTATGAATTAATGCGTTTTATGTCAAAAAACGAAATTTGATATGTTCACCATATTTTTACTTTAGCAGCCATTTATTCAAAATATTCAATCGCGACTTTCCGCTCATTTTGCCAGAGCACCACTTCAATTAGTAGAATAATCCTCAGATTTCGCCCAGTTGAAAACAGACATCGAATTCTAACCAATGTTTGAAAGAGTACAATGTAATACGTTGCATCGGGCATATTGTGTGATTTTTTTCGGTTAATTTTGCCTAGGAGAAATTTATAAAAAGGCCAAAATATTGAACTGAATGGAAATAAAATTCCACCTTTGAAAAGTGACATGTTATCAGGGCGCTGCAGGACCAAGGCGGTGTAGTGCCAAACAATATAACTTTTGAGGTCCCGATTTCAAAATCATAGAGGGGGGTACCCCTAGAAAGACAAGTGGCAATAAAAGGAGGACGAGAGTTAATATTGGTATTGTTGTCTAGAGGATGAACATGCCTGTCTATTGGTAGCAAAACCAAGTTAACCCTTGTTCTCCTAAGCTATTTTTTGTATCACTTCCCCCGAAGGGGCACCAGTGTGTCGGCAGGTGATAATATTTCGCCTTCTTCTATCCTATATCATGCATAATCGATATTACAAAATCTTGGTTGCGATATTTTTCTATTGACGTGACCTGCCAATAAAGCTGACTTTGAACCCTTACTATTTGAATAAGGAGAGAGCAAATGCAAAGTGGGAACGTGGGTATGAAAATTTGGAGTTTTTCCTTTATAATTGGAGTGATTATTTTGCTATTTGTAAAAAATGATGCATTATATGGTATTTTTTTATAAAAATCGACGATTTTAAGCCTTTTTAGACATACCAATTTCAACCCCTACATCAATCTTGTTTTTGGAGATTAAAAGACGTCAGTTTGGTCGATTCCACTAGCAAAACTATGAAAACTCAGATTGATGAAATGAAAATATGTTTTTCCTATAAGACTTTAAAATTGAAGATAAAACGAGGAGAAATAAATACGCTGATGTGGTGTATTAAAGGTACCTAATGTCGGCTCTTCATGCTTGCCTTCGATTTGTATTGCGATAAGCAGGTATCCAAATTTCATTAACAAGTACCTTTTGTGCCAACGGGTCATCTTCTGACTTCAGCCGTGTGCATTGATCTCATAGCAGGGCTCACAGCTTATGTTTTGATTGGTACCGCTGGCCGCTCGCTGTGTTGAAATAAAATGCATTTCATGTGAAATGTAGTTAATATTTAAATTCATTTTTCTGGATAAAAAGTAGCCTTTGTGTGTGTGTGTTTTTTTTCTAATATAAAGTATGTTAAAAATTCGATAATTTCATTCGTGACTGGTAAAAATTGAAGAAAAAACAACACGCTTCGCAAAAGAAAAAAAAAAGAAATTTATCAAAACGACTAAAGCAGGACTCGAACCCACGATCTCGAGATTTCAAAGCCCGCACTCTAACCGATGGACTATACGAGCTCACGCTCTACGAGAGGGATTTAAATATTATAATCACTCTGTTTAAGATGATTGGTTATACGCATGCGCAATTTTTTATCATTGTGCATGCGTAAGCATACAAAGTAACATCTGTAAATACCCACTGAACACACAGTCAGCCAGCTAGCCACGCTAGTCTAGTTTACTAGCGCGATGACATTTAATCTCAAGACAGTGGGTTCAAACCCCGATGAATTCGTTTTTTTTTTGTTTTGTTTTTTGCGTAGCGTATTGGTTTGTTTGCATTTATTCGCTGTAACGAATGAAATTCTATAATTGTTCGCATAATTTATATATAAGAACCAGAAAGGTTACTTTTCAGTCTGGAAAATAAATGTTGAATGCATTACATTTAGCAAGAAATACAAAATTATTCATTGCAGTGAGGGCCGAGGCCAATAAAAACAATCTCTGACATGAGAGTCATGCAGGTTTCTGACGTCAGAGGATGACCCGTCGTGACCAAAGGTAGTACAAGTCGAACGTTTGATGCCCAGTGGTCGCAATACTAATTGCAGGCAAGTACGAAGATCCGATATTAGACACCTTTCGTACATCACATCAACGTATATTTTTCTTCTCATTATTTCTTTATTTTACAGGCCTTACAGGCAAAATATATTTTTCAAATTTCATCAATCTGAGTTTTTATAATTTTACTAGAAGAGTCGAGCCAACTGACGGCGTTTTATCTTGTAAAACAAGATTAATGTGACGGTTCAAATTTGGTTGCTTGAAAATTCTTGAAATCGTAATGATCGCCGATTGCACTTAAACGCAAAACAAAGCGACCAAGAGCATTTGGGCAATTGTTTTTACATCTTTTGCGGTTGTTTTGATGAAAAAAAATCACGGGTACCACCTAAGGTGAGGTTATAGTAGGCCATAAAAGTCAAAAATTGCCACCTCGGAATATTTTAAGTCGCCATTTTGAAAAATATCTGCATGCTATTGACTTGAAACTTACAGGACATGATAGAATTGTTGATTTTTTTATTTATTAGCAAAAAACCCGACCAAAATCGGACATTTAGAGCTTTTATAGCGATGTTTTGAATTTTTTTGAAAAAGTTGTCATTTTTGCCAAAAGTCGATTTTTCGATCGGGAAAAACTTTATGACGTCTTAATTACGTAACGCCTTGACCGATTTCCATGATCTTGGTATCAATGGGTAGAGGAGACCCTACCCTAAACTATAGTACAAGACAATATAACTTTGGGAGTCCAAAGTTCAAAATCACAGGGGGGTGGTAACCAACCCCACTCAGGAAGACGTGTTATGAACAAGGCTTAGTAAGACGAGGGTTAAAAGCATGGGGCCGGTTGCTTTTGCATTTTTATGAAGCGGGGTAAAACTTACGGGGGTGTGGGTATTGCAACAATAACCCCCTCCCTTCGGAGAATAAGGGTGAATAGAAACATATGTTATAAATTAGGGTAAACCACTGTCTTGGATAGGTACGTAGACGAAAGTTAATGTATAGCCCCGTTTACAGTGTCTTGTCCAACATGCACCCAGTGTCCAACTTCTCTTAGCCACGGCCTTGCCAGTCAGCACGCTTGGTGTGCTGACTGGGGTCGTTGCTGGGTTTATGGGAGGGGCGATCAAGAGGTCAAGGGATAATATTTCTAGTTAATGTACAATAATACGATGTATACACATTTATTCTTTTGCAATCTCTTTTATTTTCACTTTTACTGATAAAACGAGTCAACTCATTTCACAATTAATCATACATCATGGCTGTTATGCATTAGTTTAATTTCACGAAAATACCTACGTCCACATAAAATTATGAATGTACTTGTAATAATGACATGACATTATTTAATGACTTATTTAATTCGTTAGTACTGACCCACATTTGATAATTTTAAATTAAATGAATAATGTATGGATGTCACACGACCATTTTTCGACAGAAATGATTATATTTTTGGTCATAAAGGTCTCAATGTTTTCATACTTTGAATACCACGTCTTACTGTGAATCAACCAGTAAAATGTATGCTTAGGAAACACTTTCAAATATACTAGTATCTCAAAATCAATTGTCTGACAATTTTCAGCCGATTTTTTATTTCAGTTGGAAATATCTCATAATCAGTTTTGTCTCAAAGTAGTATTTTTCACAGTGGCATGTTACATTACCCCATGGTTTCCTGTAAATCATCGTCTGGCTTCGTTTAGGGAAATATCTTATAAACGGATATACTATCTTTGTCCATTTGTCTACTCAATACATTATGTATTTTCGCTGACACCATGATGTACATTGGGTCCTTAATTGTCGAAGTTCACTCAATAATAATATGTAGCAATAAAAAATATTTACAAGTCCGTTTCCGTTGTCGATTAAGAAAAGCCCGTTCATCTTGGGGACCTTCTTATTTGCCTGTATTACTTGTAACGTCTGTATCTGTCTGAAGAGTAAAAGGAAACATACTGACAGATTAATGTCAACATATCATCCATTACAAACGAGCCGTACATGTAGCCAATTCCATTTATACATGTCAAGGTCGTAATTTTCCAAAATGTATTGATCCAAAAACGCCAACAAAGTTTCATTAACAGAAAATGATCAGAGATAGGAAACATATCTGTACATTCTGAAATCATAGGGCTAACTGATCTTGGAACTATTTTCTCAGTAATACATTTTACACCCTTACAACCGTTGAATGACCATTAATTGGCATGTGAAAATCGACTGAAGTAATTGAGATGTCATGTAATCATAATACCATAGTGACAGTCTTTGCAAATATTTAAAAAAGTGGAAATTACAAGAGGTTAAATTTACGGCTAATTTGGGATGGAGGGCCTCATATAACTTATTCATATATTTGTCTCACAGTACGAAATATAAAACAAAAACACTGGACAATTCTTTTCAAATCAAAATGATTGTGGACGTGTATCAATTAAAAACCATCTTGAAGTGCAATGTATGAATACTAATGTCCTATTGCAAAACTATTTTGGTGTAAAGCGGCAGTTCAATTATAGAACGATTTTCGATTTTTCAGACTCTTCTTCCTAAGGGGAGGCTAACGGATGATCGCCAAGTGCACAAAAACGCAAAATAAACGACCATGAGCATATAGGTAATATTATTGTGTTTACATCCTTTGCAGTCCTTTTGACGAAAACAAAATCGGTGTTATCACCTAAGGTGGGAATATGGTAGGCCGTCAAAGTCGGCGGGTAGGGGGTGGTTGCCATTTCGAAAAGCTTTAAATCGCCATTTTGAAAATTATCTGCACGCTATGGTCTGGGAAACGTACAGGACATCTTAGAATTAAATAATATCGATTTTCATGATCTTGGTATCAATGGAAAGATGAGACCCTACCCTATACTATAGTGCCAAACAATATAGCTTACCAATTTCAAAATCATTTGGGGGGATGGTAACCGCTATCTGATTTACAGGCGTCTTTTGAGCGGTAATATTAATTCGATATTTGATTTGTCAATTACAATCTGTAAACTAATTTAAACTAAATCGTTTTATTATAATAAAATAAATTGAGCAGGAGGACTGTCTTCATTATATTACCGCATGCCCGCATGCTCGGCTTATATATTTTATGAGTCAGAACAAACACTTACCAGCCTACTAGCAGGCAATGTATCTTAACCTATCGTTTGGTTTTCTTTTCAGATTGCAAAGTTTGCAGGCTTTTCCGTTAGGCATTTTGCATGCTGAAATAATAAAAATAATAAAATAAAAAAACACTGTTTGATTAAACAAAGAAGACATTTCGAAAATCGGACAAACCGTTAGAAAATGGCGGCAAAACAAAAACCCCAAAAACAATATGTCTCGGCAAAATCCGCACCCCAAAAATACCTTCCCAATAGATTTTTTCAACAAAATTTGGTTCATATTTACAGTATGTTAGTACAAATACATTCTTGAAAAAAAATTCGTTAAGAGTTAAGAGTTGTTCAGTTTCGATTTTATGGGCAAAACAAATTTGAAGAGCGTCCTCGAAAGTGCTAATTTATGCTAATTAGCATGGGAAGGGGTGGGTCGATTTAATGCAAAAATGTTGGGTCCATATGGATTTCCCTCCCCCGTGACTACTTAAGTATTAATGCTCAAAAGAGAATTAAATAAAAGTTCAACACTCCTGTTGAAAGTTACAACAAAAATTTGTTACATAAATGGCTTACGTACATCCAATCCTTTGTCGTCCTCTCTTTTCCACTTCCATTGGTGAGAAGTATTCCTTTAAGTCCTCCACGGTGAGTTCCTCGACTTCGTGTTCTGTCTCTTCTACCCATGCGCCGTAGGCTACAGCGATGATGGTCAAACCGAGGAGGAAGAGGAGTGTTTTAGATGCCATTTCTTCTGGTGTCTTTTCCTGTGAAAAGTAATAGCAATATATAATATATATTATATATTATCTAAATCAACAGATTGCATGATTATTTTTTATCAATTACATGTAGTAGCTTTCCATTCGTTATCACTTGTTCTCCTTTATATCATATCATTCAATATTTGCAATATTGATTATCGACAACTTTCACCTGACATTTAACAACATCATACTAACTTTTGCGACAATTCCCGTGTTATCCATACCATTTTGATTTACAGGGAGTGGAGGGTGGGAATTTGTTACAGATGTTAACACATCAGCAATCGGTAAAAGAATGACAAAATCGATTTAACACAAACAACGCTAATCAGGTATCGGAGTCTGATTAGTTGATGAATGGATAATTAATAACAAGCAACGGAAAGGGCTTTGTCGAATAGCCCCTGGTGCCGTATCAAGTGATTCTCGCTGAGAAGCAAACGTGAATGATTTTGACAAAGACTAGGAGGGGCAGAATTATTATGACATTTGACCCATGGTGATAAATGAGTTTACCGCAAACCGAATTCTTTTCAAATCTTTTAAACCACCAAGACTCTGTTAATAGCTTTTGGCGATAATATACCAATGATCTTACATCGACTGCAATACATGGAGGGATAACATTTATTGGTGAGAGGATCCCTGTCTGTATCCAATCAAAAAGATGATTTACGTGTGTCGGGAAGAGGTGTGGAAGAGGTGCCATGACTTAAAAAACATACGTAGTTTTACCTATATCTGGGAGTATAATAACTAAATTTATTTTACTCCCAGCCTATATATAATGAATATTTGCTATAAAAATTACTAAACATTATATTTTAGATATATCAGAGTAACTCCCGCCCCCCGTGACCCCCCCCCCCCCCCCACCTCACCCCACGGTGGTAAGGTCAACTATTTTTTTATTAAATTAAGTGCAAATGATGGTCGTTAAGATGTACATCAAGTCGTTTAGCTCAAGGAATTTGTAACGGCAGGGAAACTTCAGTAGGGGGGTGATACAGCCCTCCTTCGTTAATAGAACTAGGGTTAATCATTCCTGTACACTTTGTGTTTCATCAGTATTGACACATAAAGTGTTTTTCTAACACTAGGCCAGTTCAAATATGTTGTAAATGAATAACAATGCATTTTGGTAGAGATAATGCCCAATTGAGAAATTGCAATCCGTAATAATCCTTTTGTGTTTCAACGAGCGAAAGTAAAAGCAAACGGCCAGACGTGTTTGCGTTTGTTATTTTGTCAATTGCAATTTGTAAACTATTTGTAAACTAAAGCATTAGGGAGTTTCCAAAGTAACGTTTGTGACAGACAAAATGAAAAAAAAATGTTGCTGTTAATGGTGCTTACTGATGGGATCAAGACATGTAGGTGTTTAAAGATTAAATTAATTGCCAACGTATTGAATAAAGTTCATTTAACGTTCGGTAACGTTTGTTACATCGTACGGATTTTTTTTTCTCCAAATGACTTAAAAGTAAGAATTCGCTGACATATGTAAGCGATTTTTTATTGCGCATTTCACAGACGATGGGTAATATATTTACAAATATTTCGGATACGTTGTACAACATTATACCGTCAGGATTTATTTTAATCCCAAGTTTTGTATTGGAACATTTGTGACATTTTTTGGGGTAATGTTTGTGACATTTTTGATTTAAAACACACGTGGTCATGCATGCAGGGATAGAAAAAAAAATACAATTACTGAATGGAAAATACTGTTTATGTGGTCGAATAAAAATACCGATTTGTTTTTTCTTGAAGTCAAAAAGTTCATTCTTTACTGGAATTAGCCTTGATTCAAGGCTATTTCGACAATTTGTTTATTGAATATCATAACACAAGTCTTCAGCCTCAAATACCTACTTGGACCCAATAGTCATGCAACATCTACTTTACGCCTATCAATATTTTACCCCTAGTTTATCATATCAAAGTCTACCATGGTCTATTTATATCACAAATCAAAGATGTGGTCTCAGTTTGATATTGGACTTAAGGATTTACCAGAATTATGGAGTGACCATTCCTGCAGCATTATACTAGCATGGTTTTTTTTTTAGATTAATAACTGCGTATTACTTGACGCGAGTGAATGCACCGCGTGCTGAAGTTGAAGTTGTCCACACTCACGAGGCGCAGCCGAGTGAGTTGGCCAGCTTCAACTTCAGCACAAGGTGCATTATTTTTGTACAATTTCACGAGCGCCAAGTAAAGAGCAGTTATTAATCTATTTCATACACGAATGATTAGAATATAATTTAAACAATAAAACTAAACGGCATTATTATTGAAAAATGTGTTTCCTATTTCAATAAAACATAGAAAATACAACCATCCATCGTCCCATGTTATTCATTGTGATTTAGATTTACCTTTCTTTTAAAATTAAACTTGCCATATAAACACGAGTATATTACGCGTACGCATACACGGAATTGTACAAAGCACCACGCGATACGCAGCGTGCAACTAGACGAGATCAATGAATGCGTATAAGCTACAAACTGTCCAATTAGATTTACAATTTCAGCGCGTAATTGCGTAACGCAGAGTGTATGAATAAGGATTAATGTTTGAATATAGGCCTACAAGAATTATTTATGAGACAATTAAGAAGACAGGGACAGGATTTAGTGAAATTTGTTGATCAAAGACTTGCAGCTAGTGTAACTGGAATGAGCTTTATAAGTTAATGAGATAACTTACGTAGCATTTGAACAGACATTGAACAAAATTACAAGTTACAAAAACATTAAGATTAAGATTATATAATACGTTGAACAAAAACACTTACCTTAATTTCCAAGGAGAGAATGAAGTTCTCTTTACTACTGCAAGACGGCAAATGATAAATAACTATGAACTAACACATACTTTTATACTCTTCTGAACTGTCATGGCAAGAACATGGTTGAGACAATGTAATTGATCATTAAAATATAATGTCTTTTCCGTACACATTGAGTAATTGAAATATATTTAAAAACCACAACACCTTGGCGTCATGTGTTTGATTTGTTTATTGACATGATTTAGAGCATTATAACAACATTAACTTTATGCATCCAAGTAGAACGTCTTATTAGGAGACAAATTGCAATGGTAAGATATTAAAATAGGAATATCATGAAAAACTAGACATGATGGGTACAATTTCAAATTCATCTGAACAGTATAAACTTGGTGTCAAATTAAAGCTGAAACCCTATACTTTAAGAATTTAAAGCTAGAACTTTAAGATGGCCATATTTTGAATGCTAAATTATTAATGATGAAAATGAGATAATTTTACCCTAAAGTTACTAAAGTATAAGAATGGAATTAACAATATCATGTTTTTTCACATTAATTCAACAATAATTAGACTGTGTGGAATTTGTCAAAAATAATGTTGTCATTGGGCTTCTTGCTATGCTTGAGTGGATTTTGTAACTTTGCCTTTCCTTTTGTCCTTCCATTACCATGAAATAGCTAAAATTTGTATAACATTAAAGGTTGAAGTGTGAAATTGTTTATAATTGATATTCAGAGCATGCCTGGGTTTTCCAAAAAATATCATACTACAGGGTGGTTCAAAAAACTTAGAACCCAAGTTCAAGGTCACGTTTCAGACAGTAATTGTACCTCAATCAGCTTGTTTATACCTGTTAAACAATCCCTGAAATTTTTATGCAATTTGCATCATTAGGTCTTAAGATACAGCTCTTTATGTAAACCGTCCTTCAAATTGGCTTG
>JXSR01S007331.1:0-10709 GCA_000969725.1 Ophiothrix spiculata | reverse complement strand
TTTCTCATAATGATGTTTCACTTCATGACATCATAGTAATATATAACCACAGCAATGGAACAGAGGCAGAAAGACATGATGTTTGTTTGCAATTATTGCAAGGTTTGAACACAAAAGTCAAAATTTCAGTTTTTCGGGGTTGGGGTTGGGGGGATACTAAATGCTGATTTGAGTCTGATTCTGGTGTTTTACATTGTTTTGCTGTTATACATGTACATCAGATGAAGTTGCTGTATGTATGAATAAGTGCGCAATTTTAGAATTGCCCTTTAAAAAATGACGTGTCCTCCTGTAGCCTTAAGATTTACCCTGTTTTTATTTGATGTTTTTGTTTAGTTTGAGTGGTATATTTTTCAATTTCTGATAGCAGGCCTACTACAGAGAAATTAATGTTGTTTTTTGAATTCAAAACGTTCATTTTAACAAGCTTTATCACTTTCTGCCCAGTAATAGTTTCAAATAAAATCACCACAATGTATTGAGGAGAAGTTTGTTGTGAGAATATTACAATTCAGGAAAGAATCTTCCACCACAGGAAATTATTTTTGCAGAACCTTGATTTTTGGAGGTGTGGAAATCATGTTTTCAATATAGTGTAGGCCCAAGTTTATCTGAACCGTCCCATCATGCCTTGCTTCCTATGGGATTTTTTTGTACAGTTTGTCATGAAAGCTATTGGTCAGAACATACCATCCATTTCAACTACAGATTTTCTAAAAGTACACTTCCTTTACCGTTGAGTTAATTCATTCCAGCATGCCAAGCAAGGTTAAAAATAACAATGCTTCAGTTACAGAGTATGATAATTGTCAAATTTTTGGAGGGAATTTCAAAGGATTTGTCAGGCTGCAAATGAAATAGTTGAATTGGATAACGTCAAAGGAATTATGAACTAGACAGGCCTTCGGCCTATTTTCCAGTCCTCCTCCACATTGTTTCAGATATATTCTCTATATAAATGTAAATGCTGTTATCATTGCAATTGTGGGAAAAAATAAAATGTTATGTTATGTTATGTATCTGAAATGCAAAATTGGGATGAGGTCTGCTAGTTGTGCTTTTTTTTTTATATTTCATCACTAATTCCTATTATGATCAAAAAAATCCCATTGGAAGCAAGGCATGATGGGAAGGTCCTGATATCTTCTTTTACTTCCAACTCTTTAGCGTAGATTTTTCTAGCTTGGTAGGTTTTATGGTCCCACCGTCCACTGGCCTATGATTGGAAAGTCCATTCCTACTTGTAGGCTTGCACTTTGTTTACTTCAAAAAGTGATCTTGATTCATCGTACCAGTCATCACATCAAATTTTACAGTGTTGTGTACTGGCACATACTGGAAATAAAGGAAGTTAAGGCCAAACCATAGTCGGCCTCCAAACAAAATTTTCTCTACCAAACATTTGGTAGTGACGTCACCAAATATTTGCCATCGAATTTAAAGTATGAACGGTCTGATGTATATGGCAATTCAATAACATGTGCAATCAGAATCTAGCGCAAAATTTTATTTGGTCTCAACTCGGTGTTGCAGTTATTTTGTTTGGAGTCACTCGTCATTTTGACGTCACAACAAAATGTTTGGTAGCAAATTTTGTTTGGAGGCCGACTATGTTTTTGGCCATACTACTCATAATTTTAGCAAAATATATCACTGGTACCGGTAGGTAGCTGAAATTCTTAGATTGTCATTAATGATGATGGTATTGAATTTCCATAAAGATTATTTTGTATAGCCAATTTGTTTTGATTTGGTATTGATGTTACAATTACCATTGATTTCAGAATTGGGTGGTGTATTACAATGTATATCATAAATAAATGATCCATCGTCAATGCACATTTTATGGATTTTAAGAAGTTTACTTCTGTACCACCTACAAGCTTGACCACCTATATATTGAAAATGCTATCAATATCACATAGTAAGGCTTGGTTCAGAGTTTTTTTTCCTTTAGAATATATCCTATATACCAATTTTGTGAAATACATATTCGTTATTCAATAAAATGTTACATGTATCTATTCAATAACATTTCATTATAGAATACTGTAAAATATGTTAATTTCGCAAGGGAAAATAATTTGTGAAATTAAATCCTCACGAAAATGTTGCCCAAATTCATGTTTTGTTTATTAAAAAAAGCATGCCACCTCAAGTCCACCTCAAGTCCACCTCAAAACAAACCTTTATCTCCGCTACGTAATTTGTAGTTGGGTAGGGTAAGATTTCCTCTTCCCTTGCGATCGACAAACACAAATCTAGGTAATGGTGGCATTTTGATATCAATTTAAACTTAAATCAGACAAAAAAAGATTTGAAATTATTTCGTAAATTGTGTAAACACGACTTTCACAAGTAAGCAAGCTTAAGCTCTCGACCGATCGGGCTACCGTGACAACAAAGCAATCAACTGATTTCGGAAATTCCAAATTGATATCATCGGAACATTTGCGCTTACGCGATTCGATTGTGGGGGTAGAATAAATAACAGTGGGGAAACTATAGATGGCATGTTTCTGCTGGTTCATGGCTTACTGTTACAATTTTGTTTTAAACATCGTGCATGGAGCCTTTTTTCATGCAGATAAGTGAACATGGATGCATTTTCAAAATTTACCGTAAATTATTCGTAAAATTTACAAGCGTGGTTTGGGTGTCCGGGTCTTGTACCCAGATTCCCTTTCATATCTAGGTGGACACTGTTGTTACATCAAGGTGGACACTGATTCTTGTATGAGAGGTCTGGTGTTCCCAAATCTGAGGAGAACCATCTTTGTACACTTGACCTACTGAAAGCCTGACTGAGGTGTCGCAGTATTGGTATTACACAGACTTTCCAGATTTATGTAAACAAATTAAAATGACCAGAAGCAGAATTTACCACTGCTTTGAGCTGGATGGTCACATATATGTCCAAATTCCAGATTTGCTAAGGACATTCTACTACATGTAGTTTGTATTGCCCATTTAGATGGCCAGCATGTCACTGGACATAGAAGTGGTCAAGCTTGTGCTACCTGTCAGCAGTGTCTGTATACACACATCCTCCTACAAGATGTGGTTAAATGCACACCACCGTACCATATTAAGAACTGCTCATGTTATGTGATGGAGATTTTTCCGTATGCTGGAGTTGTCGGATTTTGCCCCATTGGCGTCGTCGACGTCTTCAGAAAAAAGGGGTGCCATTTCAAGGTAACTTTCGACATTAAGGGTCGTCTTTTCATGATATCTTCTACTTTAGGGTCACTTTTCCGCCAGCTATTTTAAAATTCCAAGAAATAACTACAGAAAAGGCTTCCAATTTGTTATTCATGTTTTTTTATGGCAGAATATAGTGCATTGTTCCGCCGTTAAGGGTCCATTTCAGTGTGTTACGCCATTAATGGGTCAAATGTCCATTACGACATTTAGCGGTCAATTTTAGTGTATGATTTTACAACATAAGGGTTGGAATTTGCTGTACATGATTTCGACGTTTAGGGTCTGACTTTGAGGTGCTCTGACGAGCATGCGTACCACTTTCATCATCGAGCGGCCCCTGGGTTACACCATAGTATAATTTCTTTGGCTGAACACAATTCATAGTTGTGGAGAAGAGAAGCTACAGACTCGTTGCCAAATTTGATTCTGGCATGGGGATCAAATTAGGGTTATTCAAGGTTTTACTGATCATACAATGTAGGGGAGCTTGGTCAAGCGGTTAGAGCACAGGTCTCGTAATACAAAGGTTGTGGGTTTGAGCCCTGGGCCGGGCGGTTTTCGTCTCCTTGTTTCCTTGGGCAAGAAACTTTACCTAGCTACTTGCTCCATGGTTCGGAAGTCACATAAAGCCACTGGTCCCATGTACGAATAGACTTCATGGGGTATGCATTTCATTCAAGTACTGTGTATCATTGATTGATTGATTGATCATCACGCAAGTGCATGTACTGTTGGACCATGCTTTCAAAATTGAGCCTGAATTATGTGCTCAATTTTTCACGTCCAATTTGACCCCATGATCACCATAATACACAGACAGATCCACTAACCAGACCAAACATTGAATTAATTAGGACAATTTTTCAAAACTTTAAGACTTTCATGTATGTTTAAAGGTGTGTAGTCCGATCACTCTTTAGAACCCCCTGTTTGGAAATTATTTACCACTAGAAAGCCCATATTTTTCTCTCAACCATTGCAAATTTCACACCCATATTTTTTTTGTTGATGAGATATGGTCAAAATAGTGAATTTTTTGATGATTTATTAACAAAAATTAACATTTTTGCCTGTAGCATCGATTTTGCTCAAGGTATGGAACTTCACAGAACTGCTATATGTAGGTGATCAATCAATCAATCAATCAATACACTGTACTTGTATGACATGCATACCCCATGAAGGAGTGTATTCGTACAGGGGACCAACGGCTCAACGTTACTTCCGATCCACAGAGCAAGTGGAGTAAAGTTTCCTGCCGAAGGAAACAAGGAGACAAAATTTTTTTGCAATTTTCAATTTTAACAGAAAACTCAGTATTAATTATAAACAGCCTTATAGGAACTTGATGTTCATGAAATGTGTATTTCCTGTATACACTGTAAACTTTCCTTTGAACATTTTATGTAATTCTGCAAAATATTCATTGAAAATACAGGAAACAAACACAGTGCATTGCATTTGTATACTAGTGGTGTGTTCAGTGTGATGTCATCACTGCTATCATCACTGTGTTGTCTTCCCAGCTTTTCATCCCAATATTCCACCAGGAAAAGAATTATTTATGTTGCTGCTTAATTTTCATATTTTGTCATAATATCTCCTGAATTGCTAAATTTTCTTTGATGTCAATATTTTATATTATAGAAAAAATTGTAGGGGTGTTTAACTTATTTTTTCATTACAGTATTCTCTATAGTGCAAAATTTATGAGGTTTAATTGTTGAACAGCAAAATTTATATGGTGGATTAATTTTCATTTTCATACCAATATTTTCTCTTAGGGCAAAATTTATATAATGGCGGTTGTTTAATTTCCATTTTTATTCAAATATTATCTTCAGCGCAAAATTTACGTAGTATCAGCTTTATTAATTTTTAAGTTATTTTCATATTCCCTGTATATATTGCAAAATTTTCATAATTTTTCATTCCAGTACTCCCTATCGCAAAATTTATGTTGGGGTTTTATTTTTATTTTTTTAAAATTAAAAATATTCCCTTTACTGCAAAATTTGTGTGGGGTTCATTTTCCAGTTCAATATCTACAGTTCAAAAATTTATGTGGGGGTAAAGTTTCAGTTTTCTGCTCAATATTACTTACTACGTAAAATTTTCCAGTAAGATTTCACGTTTATGTAGGTTTTTGATTTTCCATATTCCTGAAAGAAAAAAGGAAAGAGTAGATTAGATAATAATATTAAAAGATACATTTAAAATTAAAATGTTAGGGATTGATTTTATTTTTCCACAAGCTTTTAATTATACAAAGATTTTGAAAGAATATTGAACCACTTAGAACGTGTAAGCAGTGATTCAAAATGGACGGCTGAGCGGCTAGCTCCGGACGGAGGGACAGCTCACTGCATAATTGATGCATTGCCATGTAGTCAATACCTAAGTGACCATGTTGACTGACCGGTGCAGCTAGTATAGCTGGCAACTCAAGATTTAACAAAACGAGTAGTCAAGGAGTGAAGATTCCTCTGTGATTTTCCCCCTACACTTTAACAAATTTTGCTATAAAAGAGGAGTATATTTTGATACTTTTATAACATGATAATTCAGTAAGATTTGAGAATATAATTTTTTATTGAATTGACTGAAGAATGCTATTTAACATTTTAAAATCAATAAATCCCGAGTGATAAGATTAGAAATTCTCAAAACCAATATTGCATTGCATGTACGAATCGTCGCATGTTGGTTGAAATATTCACTCGGACAAAATATTCAGGTCTTACTAAAGAAAAGAATATATATTATTCAAATTGAAGATTTTGTTTTTATTCTTCGTAAGATTTTTTTCTTTGAATTTCTTGCTATTGTAATCAAGAAGTGACTACTATATTTAGCACTTTGTGAATGACGATGTACAAGATCAATAATTACCTGGAGTGATTGTGATGGGAAGTATTCCATTTAGCATTTCATTTTCATATTAATCATCAAAATATGCACCTTTTATAATTACGAAAAAGAGGGGAACAAGCTCAAGCTATGTGCACAATTAATAAATGGGAAGAGAGGGGAGAAAAGAGATTTGAATAAGGAGTAATGATATACACTGATTTGTTTGGAAAAGAGGAAATATGCAAATGTATACTTTTGGAAAAGAGGGAAAAATGCAAAAATTTTCTTTTGAATTTAAAAGAAAAATATATGCACAGGTTTCAGTAAAGTTACCACGTGTATCAAAAAAAATTGTGCACGGATTAAAACTGATTTTGACCTTGATAAAAGCGTCAAATCATAATTTTCTTCTTTTGGTAGTAAAGCAGATTAAATAAGCTTTCAAATGAAGAAAAATTTATAGAAATCGGATGAAAAAAAAAAAGATATGACCAATTTTGTGAGTACTTTTAGCTTTTATCATAATGCCATAACCCGCAATTGTGATATGTAATATCTTGCTTAACTGTGTAAATCCCATTGGAATGGAAGAAAAAGAGACGTACTTACAAAATTGGTCATATCTTTTTCATTTTTCATCCGATTTCCATCATTTTTTCTGCATTTGAAAGCTTATTAAATTTGTTTTACTACAATGACAAGAAAATTATGATTTGGTGCTTTTATCAAGGTCAAAATCAGTTTTAATCCGTGCACAATTTTTTTTGATACACGTGGTAGAGGTATGTAAAATATTTGACTGCCTGTAGCAATTCTTAGCATCTAGTGTGAAAAGAGAATAGGTTTTAGGCTATATGTTTGGGGAAAATATAATTAACATTTAAATTAGGCTACTACACAACATAAATGACAATGAAAAAAAAAGATTACCCAGGATACGAACCTAGTGTGATGATGGTCTCCCATCTGAGCTTAATCTCTCCTGAGATCTAAAAATCTATGGTTCCTCTACACTCTTTTAAAATATTCTATTCAGATTTCCCCCTCTATTTCAATTTGCTGAGCTTCCTCTACTTTCATGTTGGGAAACATGAAAATAAGTAAATAATTTTTACCAGGTCAGCATGTGCTGGACCAGGAAAACATTTGGAAAAAAAACCCAAAAGGACTTTGCCCCTTAAAAATAATCCATGTATCTTTGACTGGGGTTAAATGAGCATTAGTTCTGGTCTGATTGGTTCAGCTTTGTTTATAACTTTCTGAGATTTTGATACCAAAAATGTTGTTTAAATGAAGTGGAATCTGAAAAATAAGACCATATACGCCTTGAAGGAACCTTAAATTACCAGATTTGGTTAGATCACATAACAGACTTCATAAACTAAGTACCTAGTGTCACTTCCAAAAAGGGTCCTTGATAATAGTTCCAGACCTCAAGTCAAAAAATACGCCTTATAAATAATGCACAGTTTCAATAATTTTAATCCCCTTTTTACATGAAACCGGGTACCAAATTCCCTATAACCCTAACCCACTACAGGCCAAAAATCTTACTGTATAAAAAAAAAAAAATCCAAATTTTCATGCATTCGACCTGGGGATTAGAACCCGGGACCTCTCGCATCCAAATCCAATATTTAAACATAATATTCACCCACCCACAAAGCATTTTTTCAATATTTCAGGGCTGAAATAGTTCCAATATTTATCTGAATTCAGCTCTTTCATTTGAATTATCAGAATTCTTTCTTTGTTCTTTAGAATCATTTCAGATTTTTTCAAAAATCCCATGCATTTCATACCCAAAACATCATATCCCAGATATTTTTTTATTTTCTGAATATCTGTTGTGACTGAACAGACACTCAGTCATTCTTTATACATGTTTTGTTGGTAGGAATACTAAATCAAAGTTATTCAATACAAAACAAGCAGTGCTGATAACGATATTTTTTGTCCGGGGAGGGTCATCATATTGACATGGTACGGGTTTTCACAGATTTTGGTATAGCAATGGTGTTTTTTTGTGCCAAAGATGAACTTGATCAGTGTGCGTAAATTGGGTGTATTTTGGGAAATTTGGTCAAAAAGCACACAATTTGAGTAAAATTGCAGGTTTTTTTTTTCCAAATTTGTATACTTATGCTTATGGGTCGGTTTTGTGTCATGGATAAGTGTAGAGACCCACCACTTTCAGTCACTGACACAAATTTTACACTCAGTTTCCCCATGGTTTTAAATTTGATAATTTAAATGTTAAATGTCAAAATTATCACCTGCTTCGTGCAAATTATAAGGGTTTTATGTCAGTTTTTAATCAAAATTGTCTTTTTTTATGCCAATTTCAAGATTTTAAAACCATTTTAACAGCATTTAGCAAATTTGACATGAAAAAATGCCCTCTTTTTGGTTGAGCACTTTACCTTTGGATGGTTTCAAATGAATCCTAGCAATGTTATAAATAAAATATATATATATACTTTTTTCCTCTTGACCATTTTTGGTCCAGAACTGTCCCCCAGCTTGACCCCCAAGTTTGAATATCCTGGCACTGCCACTGTATAGAGATGGCCAAATTTATAAAGTTAAGCAGGCACATACACATTCAACAAATTTTGAAGTAAACCCCCTTCCCCCTAATTTGTTTTTGTTTAGTTCAATTTCAAGGTTATGATGATATCAAAAAAGTATTAAAATTTTCCATTTGAATTTGATAGCCAACTTTATTGTAGTACCCTGGATAATATGCATTGCATGAGTGAATAAGGGAAGGGGTGGGAATATGAAACAAGATTAATGCTATGTGTTTTCAAAAACTTAACTACCAACAAACATACAAAAACAAAGCCTATTACTATTGTCAGATGTAGTATAATTGTCCAACCCTTATGCCTCTGTCGCACATCGCGAAACTCAATGCACAAATAATGTATGAATAAGTGCTTCCTGTTCGCTTGCGAGTTCCATCTACTAAGTGGACTACACAGGCAGCGTGCTGGTGTGAACATCAGGATTTAATAACAATTTTTAGCTGAATTTAGACAATTTTGTATTTATTTTGTGTAAAATGTTTACCCCATTTGTTTTTTGTACCCCAGGTTACCCCCATTTTTAAATCCTGCATGGTGCTGCCACCGCACACATTAATCCTGGCCTACATCTGTTTCTCACAGAACCAACCTCCTCGTACTATAAGCTAATTAAACCAAGTGCTTTACACTGTATTATATAGGATGCAAGAGGTCCAAACCTATCTTAATTTGAGGCATGGCACTATGAACAATCCTGATGAATCTATTTCTAGTGTTCAAATGGCATGTTTCTTTGTATTTCACCCTTTCTTCCTCCTTGGAGATCTATTTTACTCATAGGAACAACGCTTGACTGGCTCGACAGCCGCATTCTCAGTCAAATTACCAATTAGTTGCCAGAGTACGATTTTACTCTTTTCACATTTGTTTAAAAAGCTAAATGTACATCGTTATTTGTTGAAATAAGGGTTGGCTACACATGGTACCCCTGACCCCAGGGTCCAGGCATTGACTGGTACACAAACACTATTCAATAATTATGATTGTGTTATGTTGCGTGTAGCATATCAAATGAATGTATCCATTACCGTGCATTTTTTCGTATTTAAAGTTAGTTGATCTTTGAGATTATTGCATACAATATAATAGTTAGTATGGTAATAGTTTTTGACGTAAATGCGAAACATATTGTGAAACAGACATTTGTGACATGGTTGAGGGAATGAGTCACTTGTCGGTAATTTTTAATTTAATTTTTTTAATATAACCTAACTGTGCATTATAAATACTACATATTAATCCTAGCTCTTGCTCAGAGCTGTCCACTACCCTCTGCAATCCTGCCTGGAGTCCTACAGGGCTCAATGCTGGGTCCGTGGGAGGGGAGATCATGGGAGATCAGGGGAATGGTACTATATAGTGAATTAATTTTGCGCGAAAATAAATGTAGCGCAAAAAATACCACTTATACAGTACTTTCAGATGGTAGGATGACTATTTTGTCGTTTTTGGGTATAACAGAGGGGGCAGACAGAATCTTGGGACAAATGCTAAATCATGCCATCATGATACTGGCCCTAATTAGCATATGCTGCGGGAGCATATGGTCCTGGAGCATATGGAACTTATAAAATTTTCAGTTGAAGGTTATGCTCCAGGAGTATGTTCGACTTAGAATGCTCCAGGAGCATATTTGACAAATGTGCTCCAGGGGCATGTTGAACTTAAAATACATGCTCCAGGTGTTTTAAAGCAAGCATCTGTGACTAGAGATTTATGATAGGGGCATCTTTAACTTAGAACAAGCATTTATGAACTAGAAACATTCTCCAGGAACATGTTATTCTAGGTCAAACATGCTCTTTGAGCATATATTTCAAGTCAAAATTTTATGAGTCAAATATGCTCGTGGAGCATATCCTGGGGAGCATATATATGCTCCTGGAGCATTATTAGGGCTACTATCTCACAAAAGCCATCATGCCATCACTGGTATTACTATTATGCATGGGTTATTATCATCGGGGAATGGCTTGTGAATCATTTCAAAGTCATAGAATTGTTTCTTTTTCCACCCACAAGAAACCAAAAGTTTACAGTGTCCTAATTCTAATAAGT
>JXSR01S007328.1:34759-45813 GCA_000969725.1 Ophiothrix spiculata | reverse complement strand
AACAGTAATTATTAGTGTCTGCTTTGTCGTCATGAATTTAAAAATGGGTTTTTTATCGCCCTGCACATATGGTGTAAATTATTCATGCGAACGTATGTGATTTTGTTGCTGGTACAAGAACGTACCATTCTAGCTATCATCATCATCAAATATTAAGCGGAGACGACTTGGTGAATATACGTACTGTATAATTATCATCTTTGGTATTCCTTGGTCGTTGAGAACTATTCTGTCCATTTTAAGTTCAACATCCTGCACCACAAAATACATCGCCTATACATTCCTATGTACATGATGTATATAAATCTTGCGACTAGATTCCACAGAATACACTTATAGGTAGCATCTGCAAGAAAAGACCACATAGTATAATTGAACATGTTGTAAGGGAAAACAGCACTGCTATGCCAATAACATATGGCTCATTCTCCAATAAAGAGTGCAACTTTGGTTAGAGAAATTTTAAAATTTCGTCTACTAATAACTCAGGAAAAACATGCAAAATCATAAATTCTTATGGTTTCTGAAGAAGAAAATATTTGATTTTTTAACCATTGTATTCCCTATTCTTAAATTACGTGTCTGTCGCTACGTATCTGTTTGAATCTTTTCTTTAATATTCATTTTTGAGAAAATTTGTTTTCTTACAAATTTGATTTTTACACTAAATTAGGAGCTCTACACATACTACACTGTGGTGAAGAATTGTTGCTCATAATGTATCGCGTTTTGCGAGAAGGCAGCAGAATGTACATTACGTATCTGTTTCGACGTCACCGTTTTCAATTGTTTGTGTATACCGTTTAATTATGAATCCTTTAATCTTTTTTATTTATTTCAGACTTGGTGATGTATTAGTAAGGGATAGCAGGTATTCAGATTGGATTTACATTGTCAAATCGGTAAATAATTCTTTTACAACTTTTTTAATGATACAAATATTTTGATTTCTATTGTACGTGTGCAACCACGCGTGTTCTATAAGGGACAATTAAATCTGAGATCATTAAAACTAATAAAATTTACTTTGAAAGGTAGTTTTCAACCTTGACAGACTTATTAATCTTTAAACTTGTCATTCGGCACATCATTTTGTTTTGATGTCGATCAAATAGCTATACATAAAAGAAATACTGAACTCAAAGGACTTTATATCTAAATAATGCTTTGTGCGTCTACCTATACATCAAGTCTATTCACCAGCAAATCTACCGACCCACCTGGCAGCTGAATGGGGTAAAGATCACAAAGTGGGCCATGTCAAAATCATTTCATGCCTCATGTAACATTAAGGGTATACATACATAGCACATCTTCCAAGAAGTAAGTTCAGAGCTCTCTCACTGGAGCACAGATCCAGATGGATGTGCATCTACGAGACTGAGATCCGGATCTCCGCTCACACGCAATGTACGCAGAGTACTGCACAGCAGAACCGGATTCTGACACCTAAGTCTGGATTCAAATTGGCTTACAGAGATAGTGTGTGTCTTGGCACTGCACTGATCTTTGCGTTGGGCTGGTCGTTGTCCGGAAATGTAGGAGGTATCCTCAAGTTTGCAACAATTTAAAAGACTGGAGGAAGAAAAACTAAAAAATAACAGTGTTTGAACCCATCCGTAAATCATTAGTATATAACATGTTTGAGACCTTTTAAAACAACATAATTTGATCGCTGTTATTGCGTAAACATGGATGATGTCAGCCTTATGCACCCATATGTCTTCTATATTGGGCATCTTTGTTGAAAAAAAAAAGAATTTAAGATTAACCTTTGTAACCCAAACGGTTGTATGCACCATAATGATGATACTTAATCTTTGTTTCTTCTCTTCTTTCTTTATTTCAAATAGGGAAGTTGTTCGGTAATGAAAAAACTGAAACGAATTGCACCCAAGATTTCATCCAAATTTCGAAGAGAGACAGCAGCAATGACGTGGAACAAAGGAAACCAACTTGGTAAAGCCATTGTCTTTATTTCTTTGTACTTACTATACCCATTTTATACTTTCATGATACCAAGTTCCGAGTTTTAGCTCAACTCCTACATGTACTCTGGATATACCAACTTTGGATCAATCTACCTGCATCTGTCTTTCCACGCTCTCCTGCCGACGATGCCTTATAAGACAGCAGCAAATGCATTTATTTTGCATTAGATTTCTGAAGGCTACAGTCCCTAAATGGGTGCCATTTTTGCCAACGGCATCTTTACTGCAATTGTTTACCTACTTACACATATCAGAATAATACAATTTTTGGCGTACATATGTAATAGAGTCTCTAGTTTATACATGAGACTTTAGTAGTGATTTCACGTCCATTATCAAGGTCAAAATTACGCCAATAAACTACTTCGAAAAATTTACACCTTTTTCGCCGAAACCTTAAAATTTTATGATGTTCGAACGATTCGCCTGTTTTCAAATTTTGACAGATTGTAGGCTTGATACTTTTTATTGAATTACAAATAATATTTTATAAATGTGTTGTGTTGATTTCGAATGATAATGTAACAAACCCCCGTTGTTTTGCCCGAAAAAACGGGCGTGAATTATGACTCTAAGTTCGCCCTGTTTGAGCTGTGAATAGCCTGATTTTAGTGTCTACATTATCTACAATTTGTCTGATATACGCATTTGCATAATTTACTTACAAATTGAGCATTCCAATGAGGCAAAAATTGGAATTTTTATATAAACAAAAGAAAAATACGGCATTCTAATGTTTATGTTTTAGATTGTAGTTCACCATCTCAACGCTGCCTTGATAGCTCAGCGGTAGATCTCTCGCTTCGTAATGCATGACTAACCCCCGCCATAATCCATGGTTCGAGTCCCCGCAAAGGCAGTGGAAACTATTTATCTTCTCATGATTGAAAAATAGTTAGGATTCACATTTTCCTGAGCATGTGGATTCCTCGTACCCTTAACCCCACTTTTACAGAATGTTGGTCCTAGTTTTGCTAACTGTTTTGCCCATCTTTTGTTTGCTTTGGTTAAAATACACTGAGACACATTCAACCCAATGCTTGAATTGTGAGACGTATATTAATCCATAACTTTTCCCTGATTTTACAAATGGATAATGAACCATTTGTCGACTGGACTATTCAAGAATGAATTCTGATTTTCATTTTGAATCAATATCAATGATGATGAACTTTTAAAAATCAAGGGGCGCATTTTAATTCCATAGTTTTTCCTATTAATTTTACTTCACTTTTAGGAATTACAAGCGCTCTACATAGCATATTCTTCACCATTAATCGCTATGAGAAACACTAATAGTGCTTCAAATAATAAAATATGACAATAAAAGCTCATGTTCCCTTAATTTTAGTCGTTTCTGTATGGACATTTTTAGTTTATTTTGATTTCAATATGTTTCCATCCAACGATATCAAATCTGAATATTGGCAATCCTCTGTAAACAAGAGGACATGGTAATGGTGTGTTTTGCTTCACTATTTCAGGTCTTGTTAAGGCAAGTCCTTCGGAATTGTCTGAACCAAGGCATCTCCAGAGACCATCGTTACTTCGTCGCCGTCATTCGTGGCCTTCCATCCATCGGAAACGGCAAGGCAAGCGGATGATGAGTGCAGAAAACTCGAAGAGTGAGGAGACAGGGGTACGTATCAAAAAAATTTCAATTCTTCACTATAGTTTTGTAAACTAATAACAAAATAACATGACAAAAGATGAATAAAAAAACAATAGAGAAGACATCTCTCTACAATGATATGGACAGTCAGTATAAAGTGGGGAAAATGTGTAACTCTGCACAGTGACTATGTAAAGCAAAGACGTCTAGATCTCGTAGTGAAGTTATGTACCTGGCTCTTTTTCTCTGGGTAAAGTTTAAAACCTTTTGATACCCCTCGTAGTATAATATATTGCAATTTTTAATATACACAACACATGCAACAATTCCAAGGGTTCAGTATTCCCTAATTAATCTGGACCCATCCATTATTCGCAATGAATTCCAGGTGTGCACCACTAAAGATAAAGCAGTGCAGTCATTTTTTTCACGCGGCAGTTAACTGCACAAAAGTGTTTTGCTTTTTTTAGACACACACACAAAACAAACAAACAAACAAAAAAACAAATAAAACAATAAAAGACAAATGTTTCAAAATTGTGAATTAGACTAGTTAAAAAACAAAGTGAATCTTTTTAATCAAAATTATGCGTCATTTGTTACAAGGTATTTTTCTTTGTTAACCATTACGGTCTTGTTTGATATTTCTTTTATCAGTTTGTCCTTTTGGCTTTAAGAATAGAAATCCCTTTTCGGATTTGACTTTGAATTTTTTGAAAAATATGCACCAAAATGGCGCAAATTGTTAGGAAAAATGCGCCAAAATATTGAAAGGTTTCACGGAAAATTGTAATTAGTATAATCAGGAATACTATAAGATTTTGATCAAAAATGGTTTATAGTAAAAACTGCATAAAATGTAGGAATGTGACTCTCTAAAAGCGTTTTTAAGTGTATTTTGTGAAAAAAATTGTTTTGCCACCAAAAAACGGATATAAAGTACACTTACTTTCCTGTAGAATTAAATTTGGGATCCCGAATTTAATTCAACAAATGACCATAACAGAAAAAGTAGGCATCTTTGAGCCAAATCGTTTGGAGGGTATTCGTATCTACCAAAAACAAATCCAATTAGGGTGCAATATCCCAAATAACGTTCCTATACTTTTACACGTAAAGTAGGGGTCTGAAAACGCTCTGTATCTCTCTAATTAGTGATTCAAGCATTCTAAATTTAACTTTGTTTTCAAGTTTTGAAGCAAACCTTTCAGAAATCATCAAAGAAACAATATGGTGACCGGCTTGTTTTCCCGATATATCAGGCGATATTTTGTAATGTTTTTGCCGGCCTGTCATAAAAAAGCCCGACTTGACCGAGTATTTCTAGAGACACACATATTTGTTCCATCTTTCATTATAAAATGTTCTGTGGTCCTGATTTTTTCTACACATTCACAACTATGTCTAAACTAAATAATTAGCATAAAATCAAAATGAAACATGGTCCCGTATTATTTCTATATAAATGTAATTTAATGTCCTATTCCACCTTTGTGGTTTAAAAACTGGCAAATTTGCCACCAGCGTCACTACGTGCAGCGATTTACGATATTGCGACCTATAAGCCCAAAACAATCAAAAGTCATGGGTGACAGGGGGAGCTTCATTTTTAACACCTTATAGTATTGCTTTAAGTAACACGCGGGTGATTAAAATTGAAAAATTGGTAATCCTTTTGTGTCTTTGCCCCCTCATAAATTGTCTTGCCTTGCATGCCCCCTCAAATGATAATGTCTTATTTTTAAGCATTAAGTTAAGTCACTGTTTTATAAAGAGAAAACAAAATTCACGGCTGCAGTCGTTGCATGTATGTCATATAAGTGGTAAATCGCTACAAATCGTTTTGATTTTAATTTTAATTGTTTTAAAATTACTTTCACCGTTAACGAAACGATGACCGCTATATTATTTGCAATTATTATTCTGATATTATTCATTGAAAACAATAATAATTTTACGCTTATGATTTCGGAAATATAAAAAGGAAGTACTTATATGCAGGTACATGCCAGTAGAAGAAGAAGAAGAAAAAATACCATAATTGGGGTAATTATGCAATTATCAAATTGACAATTTAATAGGAATACTAGAGTAAAACATGCTAGACCTTGTTGATTTTGTTGATATTTCGGACTAATTGTTTTCATAATGATGGGTATAAATTTTGATAACATTATCTCAAATCGCCAAGAAAAAAATCATCTTACATCGTGAGTCATACTGGATAAATAAATTAAAATCATATCCACCCTTCGGAATTAATATTGAATTGTAACCACACTTTTAACTTCATGCATCATCATTGAATTTTAACCACACCAACCAAATTTCCAGTCTAGCGCCATCCACCACATCGCCTATTCAATTGGCCTAAACTAATCACATAATTGTCATTAACTCACTCCATCACATTACTTCACATTAGCAACACCTCTGTGCACGCATGTAAGCTTGCAGCTTCTTTTTTTCAGTGTTTCTTTTTTCTTTCCGTAAACCTTCCTTTATACGTTTTGGTTCCGTACTCTCTCTTTTTATTTCGGTTGGTTTTCAATTTTATTTACTACGGGCTCATTCCAAAGTAACGTTTGTGACCGAAAAATTGAGAAATTTCACTTTTAAATGGCCACAGAACCTAGCAAAAACATTATATCAACAAGTTTGTTGTTGATAATGGTGCTCACTGGTGGGGTCAAGACATGTAGATGTTTGAAAATTAAATCAAATGCCAAAATCCTGAGTAAAGTCCACTCTCTAAATGTAAACGAGTGAAAATTTCACTCCCAAAAGAGTGAAACTCTTGTAAACCACTCAGAAAAGAGTGGTTTTGTACTCATAAAGAGTGAAAATCACTCTAAAAAGAGTGAATTTCCACTCGTTTGAGGAGTTAAACGAAGGACAACTCGAAAAAGAATTGTCCTTCGTTTAACTCCCTAAACGAGTGGAAATCACTCTTTTTAGAGTGATTTTCACTCTTTATGAGTGGAAATTTGCTGTTTAACATACAAAACCACTCCTTTCTGAGTGGTTTATAAAAGTTTCACTCTTTTGGGGAATGAAATTTTCACTCGTTTACATTTAAAGAGCATGTAACGTTCGGTAACGTTTGTGACCGCGCAAGGAAATGTTTTTTTGCTCCGAATAACTTCAAAGTACAATTTCTCTGAAGTGTCAACGATTTTTTTATTGCGCCTTACACCGATTATGGGAAACATATTTACAAATATTTCATAAAAATTACAGAACATCATATCGCCAGGAATAATTTTAATGCATTGTTTTGTGTTGTAACGTTTGTGACATTTTGGTGTAACTTTTTGGTAACGTTTGTGACATTTTTGAAACAAAACATGTGCTCATTCATGCACGGATAGACAAACTTTACCATTTCTGATTGGAAAATACTTCTTACGTACCAAGTAACAAATGTATGACGGAAAAACATGCTTATGTGGTCAAATAAAAAGGCTGATTTTTTGCTTGAAATAAAAAAAGGTTCAGTTTCCACTGGAATGAGCCTACGTCTTTTGTCTTTTTCGTTTTCAGACTTAAACAAGACTTTAAAAGAGTCAAATATAACAATGTCTATAACTTCATGGCTCCATTGACAGATTGACGTCATGACAATAATGCATAATATCCAATTTGAACTTTGAAATCGTTTTCGTGACCATTGTCATAACATTGAGGTTAATTAAGATTTTTTAACCTAATTGTCATGGCTTTGTTATTTAATAGTAAGAGTGTCAAAAAGCATTCCATTGTTCCAGTTTATTATACACGTTTATATTTTAACGTTTACGGATTACTGGATAAGGTTGCCATTATTTTAAAACAAAACAAAAGATAATTAAAACAAATGAATGAGGAGACTTCTTGGGTCATTAATTATCTGTGTACTGAAACATCACATTGCAGAAATTGTCGTCGGCAAACAGAGCAAATCGCAGAAACTACACCAGCAGTACGCCTGACTCGCATTCCGACAGAAATGGTAGGTGATAATGATATCAGGTCATGGTCAAAGCTAATTACTTGAAGTTGCACATGCCGAATAGCTTTGTTTTATCATTATGTCGCAAAGACAGGAATTCTTCAGAACAATTGAAAATGAATTCAAAATAATTATTAATCTAGGCCAATAACAATTGTTGTAGTTTCAGCAAAAGTTCTTTTTTCGAAACAATAATACTGCGAAATATATGAAAGCTGCAATAACCGTGGTTGCGCAATGCTCTTTAGTTCTGCAAGTTTTAGACTGTTCAAATCCAGGTAATATTGAAAAAAAAGAGTTCACTAACTGGAACAGATTTACAGATGGTTCAGATCATAGTGGACAATAAAATATTACGAACTCACGTGAATACTAGGTGAAATTCTCGACAAAAAGGGTAGATGTTTGTCATTTATATTATGCTTATTATTTGGGGCATTAAGACTTGTAAAATAAACAAGCAAGTGGATCTTTGAAAAGGTTCTTCAGGATTTCTCATTGCAATTTCCAATAAAGTTATTGTGATAAAAATCTACACTTACTATTTTAGTATTGACGTTTCACCCCCTGACAGGAAGCTTTCTCAAAATGTACTAGCAGCCAGTCGATAAATATAAAAAAGAAACAACCAAGTGGACTTTCTTGTAATGAGAAAAAGAATCAAAATGTTTGATCTAAACCCGGGATATAAACTTCGACCTTAATACATGTACTTACAGAGCATCCCAGAAAAAAACATTACAATCTTTGCGTGTAATTTTCTTGGGTTTAACGTATAGTTAGAAAGTAGGTAAAGATTGCATTTTATAGCCCTTGAAATGAACTTTTAGATACCGTTTGTTTCATTTCAATCAGTTGTGTACAACAAAAGTTATGCTTTGTCAAATATTTGGATGTAAAATTGTCTGGTCCAATTTCACGATTTTTTAAGTTCCCCTTGAATGAAGCTCTATTGAGTATTGCCATTGATCTGCTTACTCAATCGTAAAAATGTTTACTAATTTATTATGTGCATGCTCTTTTTTATCTGTGCTGAAAAAAAGAACAAATTTGATCCTGAAATAAGACAGATATGATAATTTTTCCAAGGTGACTCATTTTTATACCATTTTCAGAAACACCCCATACTTTATGGCCAATAATCATGAAATTGGACCAGACAACAATCAACCTAAATATTTGATAAAACATATTACTTTTGTTGTACACTACCGATTGAAATGAAACAAACAGTATCTGAAAGATCAATTCATTGGCTATAAAATGCAACCTTAACATACTTTCTGACTATCCGTTAAACCCAAGAAAATTACAAACTTTACCAATTTCTGGGACACCCTGTAGATCCGTAAATGTATTATACGTATAGCCTGCATCAAAATATCGTATGACAATTTGTATCTTTCGATATTACAATGATTTAAAATTAAATCATAATAATATCTATACCAACATTAGTTTATTCTATTCATTAAATAATTCAAGCTTTCTCACCAACTTTACTCTCATTTTTTTGATAAATTATAGGAAAGAAAACAGCCCAAGCAAGCGACGACAATGACCTTGAAGTTCCTGAAGATTTTGTGGAGAATAAGAGAACATTTCACTCGGATTTAGACGCTTCCAGAACGGTAATGACTCCATTGGTTCAGATTATATGTGTAGTAGAATTGTAGTATTATTTTGCATAAATTATAGATATTATTTTGAAAAAAAATCTTTGATTCTAAGCAAATCAGTCATATCATGTTTAAAGAATTGTTTCAACGTGTGACCAAAATAGTATTATTATTATTATTATTATAAATAGTATTATTATTATTATTACAAAGCATTTACAAAGAACACAGTGCAGATAACATACATATACACAAAAACAACAGTAAGAACAACAACATTATGCTGAAAAGAGGTGAGTTTTAAGTGCACGTCTGAAAGCAGGCAATGATACAGACTCTCTCAGATTAGAAGGATAGCCTGCATCAAAATATCGTAAGTAAGAAATTTCAATTTCAAATTCGACTCAAAACTAGTATAGATTTTTCTCCATAAGCATTTATGCTGATGGTTTGGGTATCCCCCCGGCTGGAATATATGTAATAGCTCATGTCATGAATGAATATAGTTGTTTTGCCTAATAAGAACCTATTATAATTAAATACTCAAAGCATGTCTTTAAAAATCTATGCTCAAAGCAATTTTTTAATAACTTGTTAAGAGTCGTATTTGTCTTATTCAACAGAAATGCTACTACATGGATAAATTCAGTAAAGTAAGAATGTTATTTCCAGCAAATATTATTTCGAGCTATTTTCTAGAACTAGTATCGTTCCCCTGATCTCCCTCCCACGGACCCAGCAATGAGCCCGGTCAGCGCGCAGACATGGTATACAATAAATTGACTCACAATATTGAGAGCCCGAAACAAGGGCTAGCTATTTTCAACAAATATTAATGTTCAAACAAATTTTCGACTGTTTTGAAGGTTTTCATTTTGAACATTTTGTAACATGACTTATCTGTTCGATATTCACCATGCACATTTTTACATAAAAAAACCCTTTCTGTATTTCAATATTATTCATTTACAGCAAGCAGAACTTGAGACAACGGAAGCAGATTTAGATCCTGTGTTTATTGTGGTAGAGATACTCAACCGAGGTGGAGTCTTTGTAAGTGTTGTGAATAATTATTATAGGTCATCTCTTCGATAAATACCCACTTTTTGTTTCCTTACTTACACTGTCTTATTGCTTTATCCAAAATTACCAAGGAACACGAAATAAATTGATGATTTCAGCAAAGTATCAGATCCAAAAGTTAACCACACCTTCTTTTATTTTAAATACATGGCTTATTGTTTTAAAGAGATGCGCTAAATAGAGGGCTACCACTGTACCAGCATCGACACAATGATTTGAAACGAACATTTAAAATTGTTAAACAAAACAAACAAACAAACAAACAAACAAACCTATTGATGTTAATGCAACATCGAGGGAAATATCGGAGCAACCTTTTGACTTTGATGTTATACAGTAAAGCTAATTGATATGTGTGCTCTAGTCTAGATCGCATATATCTGTTTTATAATTTTTCGTATCCTGCTTATAGTCACCATTTCAAGAGAAACCTCATCAGCGATAGCAGGGTTAGAGTAATTTAAGATGTTTTTTTTGTCACGTTATGTTATGAATGTAGATGGAATAAATTCAAGTATTGGAGAAGTTTTTAACAGAATCTTCACTCGATTTTAAACAATTTTACGATTAACTCGCCTGGATGCACTTCTGTACGAACAATTTTACAAAGAAATTACTCTTTATTAAGATGTCATCAATTTTTTTGTATGGCTATGACATATTGGACTGGATTTTTTAATCAACGAACATTAAAATTGTGAATGTGTTCTATGGAAGTGTTGGCTATGACATATTGGGGTGGTGTGTGTGTGTGTGTG
>JXSR01S007327.1:53063-64933 GCA_000969725.1 Ophiothrix spiculata | reverse complement strand
TTATTGATGTTATACAATGAGAATGAGCCAAAGATTTGATTGTAAAACATTCCTTTCACATCATAGATTGCAGAAAAATCAAAAGAATGCAAGTCGGTGGAGTGGTGGTAATTTTATTTTAAGCGTATCTCGGTAACCGCATGCCCTACGTTAATGATATTTGGTGACTGGGTAGACCCGGACCTAATTTGCATAATTTATGCATAAAATGGTTTAAATGGTATATTTTGCAAACCGTGCACCCTACATTCATTTTCCCCTGTTACACAAAACCAGCGAAAACTACTAGTAGGATATGTTAGTATAATCATATACTATCGATACATGTGAAAAAAATATATAGTCAGAAAATCAGCGGACAGGATCTAGGCCAGTCCCTTTAACAGTACAGTGCTTTGTTTGTTTTACCAACTGATTGAAATGTTTTGACATAACCTGTTTTTGTAGGAGAGTGACACAGGCTTGTATGTTTGTATGAAGACCTGCATTGGGTTTGGTAGACAACATGTAACTAAATTCCATCAGAAGACTGGCAACAAAGTCTTCCTTCACCTCAAGACCATCAAAATCAAAGTAAGTTGATTATTCACCTCTTTTCAATACATATTTTGCATCATGGAGTCTTCTTTCAATTTCTTTACAGTTTTCAGATATTGAATTATTGTCACTCCCTGTCATATATTTTGTTATCTGATTCAGCTGAATCGGTATTTTGCATCATGGAGTCTTCTTTCAATTTCGTACAGTTCTCAGACCCGGTTTTCAGATATTCAATCATTGTCACCCCTGTCATATATTTTATGTGATTCTATTCTGTAGAAACCTAAAACTGAGGAAGCAGAAGCCAAAAAACCTAAACCAACAAGGTTAGCAATTGGTAAGTTCACAAAGTGTCTAAAATGGTTCAAGATTTAAATCACCTGGCATCACCTGGCATTTTCTTGTTGAATGGGACCTATTCTAAATTTAGTGATGAAATTTTGAATTCTATCAGCCAGATATTTTTTTTCAAAAATTTTTGGCTGATAGAATTCAAAATTTCATAGCTAAATTTGTAGAAAAGGACCCATTCAACAAGGAAACGCTCTAAAATGTTCTCCGATGCTCATTGACTGCTCTAAAAATTGATTTAAAGTTAAGAGTAAATGAATTCATTTACTGTACAGTATAGGAATTTGTTTACGGTAAATGAATTCATTAACCTTAATGAAGTACTACCTTTCCCGAACTGATATAGCATTAACTTTTTGATTCTCAAACTCAGCTACTATCTTGTTGTGAATTAATAGTTTATTCACTTAATACCATGTAGATCATATTGATCTCTCATGTATTTTGATAAAAGTACTGTCGTTTTAAAAATCTACCAAAATTACATTATTTTTATAAAATTTAGCTGATGTGTTATTTAAAGTTTGTATATATAACATACATGTTATTTTAGAATCGTTATGTGATTGCGACTTTAGAAACATTGAAATAAATTGACTTGAATTGCAGGTGTTGAGGGTGGTTTTGATGTGGAGGACCAGAATGATTATGAATACCAAGAAGAGAACTCCATAGTGATAGCACCAGAATGGGATGAAAAAATACCCTTGTCCAATCCAGATCTGCCAGAAAAGGTAAAGATTTCAAAGTCAATTGTGGACATAGAGTAACAAGAACATGTATGAATCACCCCAACCGGGGACATACAGAAAGGATTTAGTGCAGGGAGAACTCGATAGTGATAAAATTGCCATAGTGATAGCACCGGAACGTAATGAAAAAATACCTTTTTGCTAGTGGTGGGGTAGCCAACATGTAATGTCTTGGCTTTGTTTGCCCAAGTGCATAGGGAGCTGTTATGGGAATGATGGCAGTAATTGCATATTGGCCTTGTTGCACCCTTGTTGAAGCAGCAGCATACAAAAAAGATGAATTGTGTAAATATTATTACATCTAGTCAAAAACTTAATACTTGCTCCTCAAAGAGGTTTTGAAAGGTAGACCCATTTACTGTTCATTCACTGGTGAGTTAGTAGATTTTACAATGTCTTTGTGATTGTTATTTTTCAGTTTCACTTGGGAGCTGCAGGCATTCTTACAGCAGAGTCCGCCTCAAGACAAGAGCAAATTGCAGCATGGGATGGAGAGAAAAGAGTCATCTCGAAGTAAGTTATTTCTCACCCCATACCTTGGAGGGATAGGGTCATTCACTTGTGGCCTGTAGGCATTTTCACAGTAAAGACAAAGAACAAAATTGCTGTTTTGTCAAGAGTTGTCTCAGAGCAAGTGATTTTTCACCCCATGCCCCCAGGAGGGGGATGTCATTCACTTGAGGGCTGTAGGCATCCTTATTGCAAAGTCTGCTTCAAGATGAGCAAATTGCAGCATGGGACGGAGAGAAACTAGTTGTCTCAAAGGAATTGATTTCTCACTAATCCCCCCCCCCTCCGACTGTTTAGTTGTCAACAAACTGTGATTCTGTAAAATCTTCACTTTGGCCGGCTGTAGCCAAAAAAGAATACAGAGTCAGCACCAAAATTTTCTTTTGTAATGCGGCTGAAAGTTTTTTTGGTTTTTTTGTCAACCAGAAAAATTCAAAAAATTCTTAAATACACATATCTATTATAACTTTGTATGAAGCTGAAATTTATATTGTTACTTGTTAAAAGAGGGAAATCTTTTAAAATTCAATATCTGTACAATCACTGACTGTTATTTTTTCCTACCAACAGGATGTTGTAGATAGCCAAAATCTTCTTGTCATTAACACAATGTCGAATAATACTTATCAACCATAACAAGCACACTCCAATCTTCCGCAGTACACACGCAGACATTTTAAAAACTGTAACAAAAATCTTGCCTCATGCCAGCACTGAATTGTGAGTGGGTTTCACTGTGTAACAAAAATCAGAGCATAATTGTATTTTTGTCAGTGGTGTTGAAAAATAAGCGTTCTGGTTACATAATGATCACTGAAAAGTGAAGCCCTTATTCAAGAATGCACCTGAAATACAGGCAGGTATGCAGGACAGACTGGAGAACCACATTATTTCTAGGAAACCACTCAAATTAAGCAAGAAAGCAAGTATGAAATAACAATAATAACCCCTTATCAATTATTGTTTTCCAGACATGCTGAAAACTTGAAGCAGTTGGACAATGGTGTCAAGGTACCGCCTTGTGGCTGGAAGTGTTCCCAATGTGACCTGAAGGACAACCTGTGGATGAACCTGACGGATGGCACCATCCTGTGTGGGCGCAAGTATTATGATGGCACAGGCGGCAACAATCATGCCTTGGAGCATTTCAAGAAGACTGGGTTTCCTCTATGCGTTAAGCTGGGCACCATTACTCCTAGCGGGGCAGGTATGTAGAATATAGTGGCTCAATGGGTATAGAGATTATCTGTGGATAATCTGCAAATGTCATTATCCTTTGTGGACCTGTACTTTAATTAATCAGGCAGCATTAATTGAGATTTCAAGACAAGATAGTCTTACTCGTTGAGTCAAGCTGGACACTATGAACCTGAGTGGAGCTGGTAGGCTCATAGGTGGAGCTCAATTAGGGTGTAATCACACCTAGCTAACGCACTTCTCAGTGTAGTGTGATCACAAAATAAGTGGATTCGACCCTACATCAAATCCACATTAACAATGTGGAGCGAGACCACCTTCATGAGGTAGTTCCGACCCCAGGAGGTGTGTTAGATTTTGTAATGTGAACACGTTTAATGTGGAGTCGACCCACATATACAGGAAGTAACAGGTACTTTCCTATTGTGTGTAATATTGATTTTTTGTCAATATCTCTGACTGCTATATACATGCAAGGCATTATCATACTAGTAGTAGCATGTAGGGTCATGAAATTAAACTCAAGTTATTTATAATAGTTGGTATATGGAAATAAGTTTAAGTTAAAACTTGATATTATTGAGGTAGGATTATAACAAATAGTTCAAAAATAACTGTAGTAACCTGTGTAACAACACACAATTAAGTTTAATTGTCTCAGATATTACAATCTCTAGTATTTTGCCAAACATGATAAAGTAAAATAGTCTTAACATCATGAACATTCATTACTTTAGTGTGTTGTTTTCACATCCTGGTAAGTGGACTCGCTCCACTTACATCATAACCCACTTTTAATCCACTATGTGGGTATAGGTGTGAACACAAAACTAATGTGGGTCGACTCCACATTGGACCTAGGTCGAACCCACATATTTGTGATGTGAACACTACCTTAGTGTAAAGATATTATCTGTGCATGATCCTAACAAATAGAATTATCCTGTAATGATGCAGGTATTTTGATGGATCAGACCCTAACCGTCATTCAGAACATATTTTACGAAAAAACTGACCATCCCACTACAAAATTTTAGTGGTTAAGTTTGGCTCAAATGCTTCAGAAGACGTAAGGATACTCTGGTCTTTTTTGTGTGTTTATTTTTGAAAAGATACTTAAAGCAATACTATAAGATACCAAGAGGGGTACCCTATCACCCATGACTTTGATTTTTTTTTTATGGACTTGGTTTGATTTGGGTCTAGATATTCTTACATACAAAGCATTCCATGGCATAGCACCATCTAACGTAACTGAGCTTATCAGGACCTATGTACAACCTAGGAGCCTTAGGGCTGGCAGTGTACGACCACATGATAATCTCATGGTCATTAACCCACGCACCAACAAGCGCACCAAGACCTATGGTGAGCGTTCGTTCACTGTCGCTGCCCCAATGCTATGGAATGCCCTCCCATCCCATGTCAGTAGCTTGCCAACCATTAATCAATTCAAGGGTCAGCTTAAAACATTCCTCTTCAACTCTGCCTACACTGTGTAATTTTGTTCTTTTTCCATTTGTTTCTTATGTTTTCATAGCGCATTGAGATGTTTTTATGTTATTTGCGCTCACAAATTTGGTTTTATTATTATTATTATTATATTGATACTCTCCAAATGATTTGTCCCAAAGTTTCATACTTTTCAGTTATGGCAAAATGTTGAATTAAATTCAGGATCCCAAATTTAATTCTAAGTGTAATAGTACAGGAAAGTGCATGTATTTAGTGCATTTGCTTCATTGGAAAAAAGGTTTTGAGGAAAATATGCATATGGATGCCCAAAATTAATCATCATTCTTCATTTTAAACTTATTTAATCAAATGTATTTTTGAACCAAATTGTATGATATTGCTTTTGAGTTGCTTTAATAATATAATAATTAATTAATTTCCAGATGTGTTTTCGTATGATGAAGATGACATGGTAGAAGACCCCAAACTAGCGGAACATTTAGCTCACTTTGGTATCAATATGATGGTCATGGAAAAAGTAAGCAGCATTATTTGATTAATGTACCATTTTTACATGTTTTCTCAATTTCACTGAATCTTATCCTGCCAGCATTATAGAGGGTTTGCACGACGCGATACGGACCATACATGCAGACCATTTTCGCTGATATCTTGGTCGGACGGCAGTAGTTTCTGATGTAAAAAAGACATAAATCGGCATAACTTGTGATTGATTTCAAATCATGACTTGAGAATAAAACTAAATAAATGTACTGTTTATTCTTGTCATCATAAGTTGTGATCTGGTATCATGATACTGTGAAAAGATTGTAATGTGATGTGACTTTTTGTTTGCCGGCCCATGAAAATGGTGTTGTGAGTACGATATGACGTCACGTGCAAACCCTCTATTATTATATAGCATACTTTGCAGTTCACCCTTATTGAAGGGTGTGGGTCTGGGATTTTGAAAATTGATAGAGAAGGATGGGAGTTTACATTTTTTACTTAAAAATAAGGATGCATAAAAAGTGAGGCATAATGAAAAGGGTGGGTGTCTTCCAAGATGCTCTTTGTCAAGATTGGATAATATTTTTAAAAATCTTGGGGAAGGGAAGTATGAAAATATGTACCACAATCAGGGTAATAAATGATAAAGTCTACATGGTTGATGAAAGATGTTAAATCAGTATACTTTAGGTCCCAAACTTGACCATAACTGTGACCCAACCCTAACTCACTAAGCCATGACCCGACCCCAACTCACTAACCATGACCCGACCCTAACCCTAAACATATCCTAACTCTAACCCCTACCCTAACCATAAAATATGGTGACCTAAAGTATACTTGGTCCTTCAATCATATTACAGTGGCCTCTTGTAAGAGATTAGTTTCCCCAAATGTGTAGACGAATTGTAGACTTGTGTGAATTCCACTGTCATGTTGTTTTTGATGGAAATTATTAGAAACATGTCCATTCAAGACAGATATGTTTTGAATATAAATTCACGTTTATGCGAAATTTAATTATCATTTCATCAACTGGTTTGCTCTCTAACTCTGATTACCGCAAATAAACGTATTACTGAGACTGAGTTTATTGTAGATACCGTTACCAGTTTAATGTGTATGTATTACGTACCTAAGGAATTATGTAATCACTTTGATGCTGAATTTTGGTACAGTTATATGTTATGCAAATCTCTCACAATAATACCAAATCAATAATTCAACCAATCTTTACAGACAGACAAAACTATGACTGAATTAGAAATCGATCTCAACTCCAGACTCGCTGAGTGGGACACAATACAAGAAGCAGGCAAGAAGTTACAGCCATTATTTGGAGCAGGGTATACCGGCATGAGGAATCTAGGCAATAGGTAGGTCTGGGGTTCAACTCTCTGAATGGAAAACAAAACAAGAAGCAGGCAAGAAGGTACAGACATTATTTGGAGCAGGGTATACAGGCATGAGGAATCTAGGCAACAGGTATGTCTGGGGTTCGACTCTCTGAATGGGAAACAAAACAAGAAGCAGGCAAGAAGGTACAGACATTATTTGGAGCAGGGTATACAGGCATGAGGAATCTAGGCAAAAGGTAGGTCAGGGGTTCGACTCTCTGAATGTGAAACAACACAAGAAGTAGGCAAGAAGGTACAGCCATTATTCGGAGCAGGGTATACAGGCATGGGGAATCTAGGCAACATGTAGGTCTGGGGTTCGACTCTCTGAATGGGAAACAATACAAGAAGCAGGCAAGAAGTTACAGCCATTATTCTGAGCAGGGTATAATACAGGCATGAGGAATCTAGGCAACAGGTAGGTCTAGGGTTCGACTCTCTGAATGGGAAACAATACAAGAAGCAGGCAAGAAGGTACAGACATCGGAGCAGGGTATACAGGCATGAGGAATCTAGGCAACAAGTGTGTCAGATGTTAAGACTCGTTAAGTGGGATAAAGTACAAGAAGTTAATGCTAACAAAATGTCTAAGCAGGGATGAATACTGCAATTAATTTTCCATTTGCTCAGGAGCAAAGTCTGTTTGCTCAAGAAAGCGCATCAAGATTTGATCTGACATATATAAATTCGTGGTTACAACAGAATGGGGCCTTGGGTACATTTATTGGCAAAAAAGACAGATGAGTGAAAGTGAAGTGGTTATGTAAAGCCCAGCCATTATGAACACTATTTACATTAAAATGTATCATCTTTATTGATATTTTTGCAAAAGGTAGTATAGCTATTCAAAAGTATGAAGAAGCTGGTTTGACTTATATTGTGTGTTTTTGTTCTCTTGTTTCAGTTGTTACATGAACTCTGTCATGCAAGTCATTTACTCAATTCCTGACTTTATCAATAAGTAAGTTTTGTTTTTCCTAAAGTTTTATTGATCATGTTTGGATATATATCATATTGTACCCTGTTGTAAACAATATTTGAATAATTAAATTCAAAACATAAAATATTTATCATGTACTTAATATGATTTGATGTGTTTGTGTAACATCATATCGATACAAGAGGAGGGACTAATCCCCCAAACAAAACCAGTTAAAATTTTTTATAAGCTTTTAAGTCGACAAGAAATGTACGAGTATGAAAAAAATTGAGAATTCACTCAAGTCAAAAGCGTAATGGAATTCAAGCAATGTAAGTCCTGAATGGCTACAACATAATCAGTAATCAGCATTTACTTCATTATGATTCTCTCATCCTAATAATGTATCAGCTTTTAATGTCTGGCTTGTATAACACACATAGATAATAGAGGCAGATCCTTGCAAATATAATTTAACTTCACTATAGTTTGTTTGTGGATGCATTCCTGCAGCATTTAGACAATGGTTTTTATGGTGAGCATACATTTTTAAGGTCATAGTATTTGCGTCAAGCTACAAAGTTTTGAGTATGCATTTAGGAATTAATTTCCAACAACATAAGTAAAATGTAAGGTAGTGACTCAAAGTCTTGATCTTTAACTCTTTTAACACTTAAAAGTGTTTTATGTAATAATATGTTTTTCAATAAATGCTTGTATAAATGTTTCCTTTGAAATTTCTCCCCAGGTATGCTAACAGTATTGAGTCTATTATCAACTCAGCGCCTGCAGATCCTACCTCAGACTTCAATGTGCAAATGTAAGTATTAGCTATCTTTATGCATAATCTGTACCTATATATTCAAAATCCATAATTGAAATGTTATATTTATCAAAAGTACTTTATTCTCTAATTGGTGAACATGGTACTCTGAAGATGACAACAGCTTGAGTATGGAAAGCTCAGCTCTCTGATATAGGCTCATTCCACAGAAAATGAACCTTTTTTGTATTTCAAGCAAAAAATCAGCTTTTTGATTCAACCATATATACAGGTTTTTCAGTCATACGTTTTGTTACTTGGTACGTGAGAAGTATTTCCCAAACAGAAATGAGGAAGTTTTTCAATCCGTGCATAAATGAGAACATATTTTATTTCAAAAATGGCACAAACGTTACCAAAAAGTTACACCAAAATGTCACAAACATTACAAAACCAAACAATGCATTAAAAAAGAAAACCTGATGATAGAATTTCCTACCACTGTCATGAAATATTTGTAAATATGTTACCCATCATCTGTGTAAAGCGCAATAAAAAATTCACTAACACGTCAGAGAATTTTTCTTTGAATAATTTAGAGCAAAAATATGTTTCTGTGTGATATTACAAACGTTACATGAATTTTATTCAGGATTTTGGCAATTACTTTAATTTTTAAACTCCTACATGTCTAAGTTGGCCCACCAGTGAGTACCATTATCAACAACAAACTAGTAGATAGAATGTTTTTGCTAGGTTCTGAAGCCATTTAAAGGTGAAATTTTTCAAGTTTTTGGTCACAAACGTTACTTTGGAATTCCCCTGTAGTGTATGACATAATTGTTTCTTATCTGAACTTTTAAGTCAAATATTTTTTAAATAATGCTGCGCTTGTTATTTTTCTGCGTATAATATAGGGCCAAGTTAGGTGCTGGTTTATTATCAGGGAATTACTCCAAACAAACCCCGCCAACAGATGGAGGCGATGAAAGCAATGAGAAGGTTAGTGTACAGATAGCTGTCATATCAGTGTTGTTTTGTATAGAATTAAATACATAAAGTAAACTAAATGTAATCAAATATTTTTCAAAAATATGGATGTTAATCTTTTGTACGGTAAACAGAAAAAAATCATAATTTGTAGTTTAAACATGGACAAACAATTTTTGATGCCTGTGTAAGTTTGATACAATTTCTTCTTCTTATGTTTAATCAAACCAATTATTTTTAGAGCCAAGAAGGAATCGCACCCAGGATGTTCAAGTCCTTGGTAGGCAGGGGACACCAAGAGTTCTCAACCAATAGACAACAGGATGCACAAGAATATTTACTACATCTCGTTAACATAGTAGAAGTAAGTCATCATGCGAGTGCAAGAAAGGTGTATCTGCAATAGCTGCAATTGGTCATAAATTTGGATTGCACACTAAATAATCTCCAGTCTTGGGTCAGTGGTTCTTGAATTTCAAGAACCACTGACATAAGTCGGAAATTTTGAGGGATTTTTCACATTCTTGTGACAAGGCATAAAATAAATATAACTTAGGGCAGCCATTGCAGATAAAACTTTCTTGCACTCACATGATGAAGTCATCGCAAGACAGATAATGAAATTACATCGCAGGCCGAACTTTTTTGAGGATTGATCATTTGTTATGAAATTACTTTTTATGACATTTTGGATTGGATTGTATATAGTTTAGATATATTAAAACTCAACAAGAATTAATTTTATTTAAAGTTAAAATGTTTCTGTTTTGTGGGTGGAGAGACCTTTCATGTGGGTTGGTTGGGCATTCCTTTTTAATTGTCTTGAGGTTTAAATTGGCTTGGGTCCCAAAATTACTCTAATACTTTCTGTAGGCCTATGTTTCTTGTTGTAAAACAAAATGGAAACAAAATGACTTTTTGACATTTTTCTGAAAGGTCTGATCAGCTTTAAATAAATCAGACATTAAATATTCAGAGATGAGGTGTTCTGAACTGTGATGTCAAATCATTTTCATACAAAGCTGATAATGAGAAAAACAATGACAATGATAAAGATATTCATAAAAAAATCAAAATTATGGGTCCTTGTTACATATATACAGATTGTTCTCTTAGCATGAGTGGATTATGTTATCTAAATAACCATGAGGCTTTTTTTCAGCGCAATTGTGTAGGTAGCAGCAATCCATGTGATAGTTTCAAGTTTGAAGTGGAAGAAAGAATTCAATGTGTGCAGTCCAAGAAAGTTAGGTACCAGACGAAGACAGATTATATACTAGCTCTACCGATACCAATGGAAGCCGCTACCAATAAAGGTAACTAACATACAAGCTGTTGCTTAAGCGGACATGGACCAGGCGCCAGCAATCTTAAGAAAGCAGCTGCTTGTTCCAGAGAATAAGTAGAAACAAGTAGTACTTTGTCAATTCTCAATAATATATTTTGCAGTATAAATTTGTTGGATAACAAGTAGTTCTGATGACAAATAGCATATGTTAACTCCTGTGAATTCTTTTCGGTCGATCGCCACGTCAAACAACCAATCAAGATATGCGCAGTGCATTTTCTTTACCGATGTGTAGTCGCACACCCTCTCATCATAAGCACTCTACAGATTAGATTTGTAGAAAATGATTCCAATAATAAGTAGGTTATGTATTTTTAATGCATCATACATTAGTACGTTAATAACAATTAAACAAAACAATATTTTTTAAATAAAAAAATTGTGGCCCAACAGGTCTTGAACCCCAAATCTCTTACATGCTTCGTGAATGCTCTAACCATTTTGCTTCTCGGCCTCTCAGATAAACTGAGGTTTAATTTACCAAAACAAGGATTTAGTTTTCAAAATAAATAAAACCTGGTGTGTTCAAACTGTTTGTATTTTGCTTAAAGGTGCTATTCATGATTTTGATGTGGCAAAAACCTTGCCTGTTTTCTAGCTTAGTAAAAAGGTGAGAAAAACATAAATGTATGTTGAAAATTTCACTTAATTCCAACCATTCTTTTTCAAGTTACAAATCTTTTCAGCATTTTAAAAATCTCCATAGGCTACTGTGTTTTAATTACTGTCGGGGCCCTATTTTCTCAAAAATGCAAGCACATTTGAAAGAATGGTTTTGG
This sequence comes from Ophiothrix spiculata, assembly GCA_000969725.1. Taxonomy (NCBI): domain Eukaryota; kingdom Metazoa; phylum Echinodermata; class Ophiuroidea; order Amphilepidida; family Ophiotrichidae; genus Ophiothrix; species Ophiothrix spiculata. The sequence continues at coordinate 53,422 of JXSR01S007327.1, read as the reverse complement.
GTTTGTAATATATACCAGCTAAGGGTCCTTTCTAGCTAAATAAACTCAATTTTGATAGCAGTGACCTTGAGGATAAAAAGTGGATTATGAATTGCCCCTTTAATTGTCATTAATTTTTTAGTATACGGTGGGTATTTCTTAACATCCATGATCTTATTTATATATCAGTTCTGGTCTTTGACCTTCTCATGTACTTGTATTGTTGTAACTCTATATTTTTGGTCCACTGTAGAGTTTGTCTATCTCACAACTTTAGATAATTTCGGATCATTTCATTTCCATATCCAGATGCTTATGCAGCCTATGAACAAAAAAGGAAGGAATTAGAAGCGAAGAAGGAGCGAGTTGACCCGTCAGAA
>JXSR01S007325.1:34124-45366 GCA_000969725.1 Ophiothrix spiculata | reverse complement strand
CCAGGGCCCAAGGTTACCTTCAAGCACATTCAAATGCATTTGCAAGAACAGTATGGACACAGAATAACATATGGGACTGTGGTTCAGCTGTGTGTTGTTAAGAATAAACGGAGAATCTCAGCCAAGTACGGCAAAGGCAAGGCCAGAATAATCTGTAGAAGAGCTCGGAAAGGGATTTAATATAAATTCAACAAAGCTGCTCACTGGAGCTCCGCATTCTAAAGAAAAGTTCAATTGTTTTGGGAGTTTTTGTATTTGTATTAAATTACCCATATGAATTTTTGAATAAAATTCATTGAACAACAACAAGAGAGTTTTTATGTTTTATCTCCCCCTTTTTGGCATGACCAATTCATGAATTATGATCACCTATGGTTTCACGATCACCTGGGACATCCTCATGAAAAGTCAATATACTAAATATACGACAGCTATAACTGGACGATTATCTCAGGGATTGTATTTTAGCAGCTCATTTCTCTGCAGTATAATAGTGGTTAGGTAGAGTCACTCATGTATAAAAACATTGATTTCATGTGTGTCAAAAGGTGCCATCCAAATTTTCAATTTTGTTGCTATCAAGATCTGGTGTCCTTTCATCATCTCCTTCAAAAAGAGCATTTTAATTTTGATCTGTGATCATGTTAAGTTGTAAAAAACATAACAATTAACATTATTGATGTATTTTTTCATTCTATACACACATGCAGAACCTGACCCAACGTCTAATCATGTCTGTGACCATGGGACATCCCTGCATAGGATGAAACATTGGAGGTAAGAGTATGTAGTATGTGTGGCATCAAGATTTGCACTATACGAGTTATTACAGCTGGCGAAGGGAGTAAAGCAGACACGACAATACAGACTCTGAGAGCGGGAATGACCATGGCAGTGGAAGGGAATGAAGCGAATCAAAAAAGGGCATGATCCGTCCACAGATAAAGTTGCAAACATCAAATGAAATCCTAGCGTAGGTGCCAAACAAGGTCCTCCTTGGCTCAGAATTGGGAGAGCGAGTAGTGATGACAGATCACCACTGATTGCGAGGTTACCCTCTCCTCCGAAAGAATATGCAAATGAGGTGGTTGCCATTTGGTGACAAAGTAGCGCCCAGTGGCAGCAACGCCATTCAGATCAGGTGTCCGCCTAAACCTCGTGTTGTGCCAACTTTGGGCAATCCTTTCATAGTAAAAAGGATTAAGCAATCTGTAAGTGTTTTTGATGTAGTGGGTCCTTACAAAATGAAATGTTGTGTGTGTGTAGCCCATTAACAGAAAGATATATTTTGGGATCAAACAAATAATGTGTGGCAACCAACAAAGGCAGGTAATAAACATTTCCACTTCAATGCAGAATGCATTCAAGCTGGAAATAATCCTGATTTCAGACTTAACATGCTGGAATACAAGGATTAATCATATTTCCAGGTTTGATTGAATTCTTGAACCCCAACTTCATCACTCTCATTGCTGGCTATGTGAATGACACTCTACATAAGTACTTACCTCCATGGAGGAACTTCAATCTGGATCTTCCACCGAGTAGCTTCATTGCTACTCTGCAGTTCTCCAGACTGATATATACAGCAGGCCATGACCATAATAATCTTGGTGTGTATTGGTAATGATGTAAGAAATTTCCATGCTAATCATCGCACCTCCTTGTATTGTTATGAAGGTTGTAAGTCATTCAGGTAGATACTATTTATGATAATTATGATAAAATCTGTGCCTCTAAGAATGTACCATTTGAGAGGGGGGGTATATTTAAATAATAAAAAAAATGTTAAGTATCAGTATTTCAGGTCTGATAGTTGTTGAATTCAACAACCTTACACTAAAAAGTCACATTTTATGAGCCATGTTCTCACAGTGAAGTGATGATCAAAATAGATCAACTACTTGGTCTAACTAGTGTGGTCACGGGAAAAAAATGCACAAGTTCAAGATAATTGATCTGATTTTACACTCCGTGCACAGTAAGGCCGGTATAAAAGTAATTGTAGTCCCCCTGAAATGGTAGATTTGCAGAGTGATTGAAGTGGTGGCAGAGGTCCACCAATCTAGTACTAGTTCTCAATATCCTGCAGTAGTAGCTGGCAGAGGTCCATCAACCTAGTACTAGTTCTCAATATCCTGCAGTAGTAGCACCAGCAACAACCAGCAAGATACAAAACCACAAACGTTGCATGTTCCATGGGGTGGAGCCCTCTTGAGCCAAAGAATAAACAGGACCGTAAGAAAAAGAAGCAGAAAAGAATGGTACATAGTACATTGACAGGCCACTGCTCTAAGAAGAGAAGAGAAGAAGAAAGAGAGAGGAAAAAACAAAGTGAAACACATGGCATATGGTGGATGGATGATTCATCAGATTTTGAATGACTTTTCAAAACATAGGTCCACATTAAGCTGGTTGTTTTTTAAAAATGTATTGTCATTTAGCAGCGTGTATACTGATATTGGATTTTGTCATGATCATAAAAATTGAAATAGATACCTTTTCAGTGTCATTCTTTTAGTAGCATGTAGCTTGCGGGATCATCACGATCCCTTCATTCAGTGTGAGAGTGAATCCCTCCTACTCACATAACCGCCCTGTCTGTTTGTTTCCAAATTGTTTTACTAATAATAATTGTTTTTGCCATACTCCTGTTATTCTTTTCCAGATATTATTTCTGTATTTATTTACTTTATCTCTAAATGTGTGTTCACATCACAAATATGTGGATTTGACCTAGGTCCAATGTGGAGTCGACCCACATTAGTTTTGTGTTCACATCTGTACCCACCTAGTGGATTAAGAGTGGGTTATCATGTTAGTCGAGCGGGATTTGAAAACAACACAGTCTTTGCATTATTCCATTATTCATCATTATCTGTCTATATAAATCTGCTTTTAAAAATGACAGGTACGGTGCTAACATTAGTTTTATAACCTGATTGGAACTTCACTCTATGAAAATTCATTAAGTAGACAACTTATACTTTTCCTTTTTCATACATATCTTTAAGCGCATTTCTTTTTTAAGCCATGGTCAAGCTATACCAAAATTGAGAGATTCCATACATATTAGAGAGAAAATGTGGAGCTACTGTCAACTTCAAAATCTTCTTTCTGGATGCTGTCGATCGAGGAGTAGGATTGGTTTCCATCGCTGATATGATATGATAATGAATCAATACCAGATCAATTTTAGCACGAGACATAACAACTTTGAGTTTGATGTATCATAAGTAACAGCAATATGGTATTTCCAACTATCAACCAATGTACAAAATTTCCAGGTAGAAAACTACTAACATCTACATTGCTTCAACAAATATAGTAAATTGATCTATATTTCGTCAGAAGATTATCACAGAAGGAGATTTTCTGACAATGAATCACACATTTAAGATAACTAACAAGATTGGTTACACAGATGATAATAGCGGGAAGTTCGTGCTCCAATATAGTGCAGTGTTTTATGTTATGAATAGGAATGGCTACAAATTAACAGCTACCACAAAATTTAGTAAAATCACTAAAAATCACATGCTTACTGAAGAAATTGATAGAGCAACTATTGACACCCCTACAGATGATAATAGTGGATAATTGTTGTCACGTTCGCAATAAGTTGGTAAATACATTTGGAGAGCAGCTTAGCGTGAAACTTGACTTGTTTCACACAGTGAAGAGATTCAGCATTGCGATACCCAAACAAAAAACACTACATGCGCAAATATTAAAGGAATATGGATTTGTATTCCGCTCAGACAATGATTTTGAAGTAAACAGACGCTACGAAACACCATCACCAGACATTTTAATGAGACATCTTCAATATTCTATTTGCACATGGACCAAACATTTAGCAGAAAATGGTCTTTCCAGGAAAATAGGACACATTTTCGCACAAATAAGAGGACACATAAAACATGGCTGTTTAAGCGGAATACCTGCTACAGGGTGAACAAATAAGAATAAACGTTTCCACAGAAGATTGAACAGTAATGGTATTCTGAAACAACATATAATCAGCGTTTCTCTTGCAAAGTGAGCATTATTGAATGCTATTCGTAGCCACAACTCTAATGTTAGCGGTATAAATTGGATCCAGAGTTACAGCACCATTGAGCACAACAAACCAAGCAAGTGACCAGACTCACAGGGAGACATATATATGTAGAAAAGGTAAATTAATGTTTTTGTTTTATCAAAACTTTCTGAAAGAATCTATTGCATTTGAAGTTTATTGTTTCATACAAAAAAATCACCACCAATTATAGAGAATTAAAATATGTCATCACCATTGAGCACAACAAACCAAGCAAGTGACCAGACTCACAGGGAGACATATATATGTAGAAAAGGTAAATTAATGTTTTGTTTTATCAAAAATTTCTGAAAGAATCCATTGCATTTAAAGTTCATAGTTTCATTCAAAAAATCAACATGAAAAGACCTTTTTAAATTTCAGTTTTAAAAATCAAAATTTGAGGTGACAAAGGAGAAGATGAATCATCAAGTGCTTAATGTGTCAAAACCAAATTGCCTCTAAAACAACATAGTATTCTGTGTGTACACAGCTGATGATAGCATTGTGGATAGGAAGACCAATGAACTGCACATATACATGAAAATAATAAGACATAATGAATGTCTTATAACATGGGACACAATAGCAGGTCGATGTAAGCACTGCACTGATTTTGGTTGGTCTTGCGAAAATTGCTGTCAAGACAGTCAACAATGACATTGAGACATGAGACAAGAACAGAAGTACACCACTGGCAGCCCTTAAACATGACGAACTTCTTGAGCGGTCCAAGAAAATAGTTAAAGTGGGGAAAACCTCCAAACAGAAGGCAAGCCGTCTCATGCAGAAGCTTGCCATCAGGAAATTTCCACCGCAGGTATAGACATTGGTACAACAGGGAATGAAAGAAGATTCAAAGAATATAGGGGAATACTTTCCCAAAAAATACATTTGGCCATCTATTTTACCAACAGCAAAAACAAATGCTAAATAAAGCAGATGCCAGAGGGAACCGGTGGCACCCTATGATTATTAAGTGGTGCATAAATATGCATATGGTTTCAGGGAAAGCATACAATATCTTGCGGAAAGTACTCTGCCTTCCCAATGACACTACTTTGAAGTCATATATTCATTGGACCCAACCTACCAGTGGTTTAACATTTGACTCAGTGCTACAAATACGTAGAGGTGGACCAGCGTGCAGAGCAGCAGAAGTACATAGTTATCATCCACGAAGAGATGAAATTCAAGCGAACTTGGTTTACACTAAGGGAAGTGGAAGGTTAGTGGGGTTCACAAAACTGGACGGCTTCAAGGATCAACTTCAAGCCTATAAGAGACAAACAAGCCGGAAGAATATCTTGCTGAACATTTACTGGTTTTTCAGGTTAGGGGTATCTTCTTGAAATTTGAGTACCCTGTTGCCCATTTCCCAACTACCAACACTAATGGACATGAGATTTTCAGTAATTTTTGGTAACTGGTGGAGGTGCTGGAGATGGTAGGACTAGGGGTTGTTGCAGTGACACGCGACGTAACTTCAACTAACAGAAGTTACCGATCCAATCAGACAGTCTCTTAGTCCACCAAAAGTGAACCTGTAACAAAATTTCTGCAAAATCCATGAAATTTGGCAAAATGGCGTCACAGGAGTGCAGTGTTTAAATAAAGCTTTTGTGTTTAATTACATTAATACTAAAAACATAACTTCAATTTTAAGTCTTGAAAAAAATTAAACATGACAATACCTTTCTATTGATACCAAATTGAACACATGAAACCAATCAATAAAACTGTAAACTTAACTTTTAAGAACAGTTTTGATTTTTGATATAACTCCCCCCCCCTGTAAAATGGACTGTGTGTATTTTAAGTTTGGTCTCCCTTTCAGGGAATGTTCTTGAGGAGTTCAAGTATCCAAGAAACACTATAACACCAAAATAGCTGATTTTCACTCTAAATTGACTGCTCCCTGGTTAATTGGACTTTGAATGTAGCCCATAGAATATGCCGTATTTGGCAAATTGTTCGGGTTTTTTTTTATATCCAGCGTGGCCCATAATTCGAGTGTTGACTACATAAGGTCACAACTCAAAAAACAACGAAAAACCATAACTCAAGAGTTGCAGCTTACAATGTGCTCCATTGAGATGTGGTGAAGTGTCATTTTGTACTGTAAGCAATAGGAAGTTGAATTTTCTTAACGCTTTTTTTTTTTTTTTGAATCTGTAGGTGAAACAGATTATTTTGGTATTAAATTATCATAAGGACCAACTTTACGTCCTCTTGATTATCATCCCTTGATTTATGCGTTACTTATTTATAAAATATAGACTATATGCACAAAATAATACATCAATCAACTTCCCATATTTTAAATAACTCGAGTTGATTCACTTGTTTCGATGATCGATCTCTTTATTTCAGCTGATGAGACAGATGAAGATCATGTCGAGCAATTTCTGCTGGCTTAATGCACCTTGCATCAATTACTGTTCTTTTCGACAACATGATGAGTGAAGTGATGATGAGGGACATGTTTATTGAAATGGTGGCTATCTAGGAAAACAATCAAATATGAAGAAGGATGACCGATCAATTGGACAGAAAAATGCTGTTCACCTGAAACTGGAAATCTGGGATACACTTCCTGCATTTGCTAAGTTTTGGCAACATAAGTATCTAAAATTGTACCACAATACCATGAAGGTTATCTCTTCAAGATGTGTGGCATTATTAGAGAGTATTGATGCCTCTAGCCATCTATGATAATTAACAGCTAGTACAATTTTCAATCCTCAAAAATGAAAGTCCATCGTCTGGGTTTCATTGGTTGCTGGGTTTTTTTGTTTGTTTTTATTTGTTTGTTTATAAGTTATGGGTCTTTTGTGTACATGCAGTGGTAACCAATGACAGGCAATCAAGCACTTACCTTACAAGATGCATACAATATGTTTTTATAATGCTAACCGGAAAATAACGGCAAGGCATCATTCCATGCAGCACACCAATACTATATTCTCGATCAATATGATTAATGCCTTTGTGGCATAATCAAAGATTCCCCCACCACCATGGCCAGGCTGTTCCAACACCAGACCAGAACTGGATATCATTGGAAATATCAAACTGCAGGCTATTTTACCATCATCAGATAAGAATGCCTTGCAGGAGGAGATGAAGGTCCTAGTTGGAATCACAAATTCTCAACTTCCTCCAAGACATTAAAAATGATATGACAAAGATAAAGAACAGACTCAATATAATGGACCAAAGACAACATATATTGATGAATCAAATGAGCAGGGAGGGAATCAAAATTTGATAAAAATGTGTAGCACAAGATAGAGCCTATAGACATGAACATGATGAATGTCGCCCAGTAAACACGGTGCACAATACTGGATCTGTGTCAGCAAATGCAGCAGATTCTGAACATAGAGGACCTGTGACTATTTCAATAAATGCTAATGAGAGTAGAGATGGGACTTTGTCAGCAAATAATTTGGCCTAATGAAGATCCGTACACATTGCCGTATATTACTGAAGGTAAACTGCTTTTAGGAGGAGTCACAAGTATGGAAAGAGATGTTCAATGGTACGGGAGATTGGTGAAACAGGTGAAATACAGAAAAAAGGACTTGCTATGCCAAGGACTTTTAAGAGCAGAGTTTGACAAAGTAGATTTAGCAACTCTCAACCTGACAGGCCTATCGCCGCACTATCGCGCATAGGAAACAGCAAATTTATTAGAAATCAAAAGCTAGATGAGAGAGTTCTCAACGCAATTTTTTTGCAAGCCAGTGTTCCTGGGTTTAAAGACTGTTATACACAGCTTGGATGTGAAACTGTTAAATTATTAAATATGATATGCAAAGTTGCCCGCAAGGACATCAATGCCAGCTGAAGAGAGCAAATTGCGGGAATAAGTCAACATCCACCATTTCCATTTAACTGCCTGGAAATGCCGGCTAATCCCTTTCCAAGATTTGAGTGAAGCCTTGAATCCGCACCACCAGCCGTAGAAGCAGAAGAGCTATTGCTTTCATTTTTTGCAAAAATGAGAAAATCGTGTCAATTATTTGATATTGCAATTGCTAACTAACCTACGCATGGACAGTTGAAGAAACATGGCCGTACCAGTGAATTTTACAGGTAGATACGAAAAATTTATGCCACTCGTGTGGTTGATTACAGAGCACATGTTGCATGCATCGAAAAAGTGCTAAAATGAACCATTATTCACATTGGCATGTAGCAAAAATATGTTTGAAATAACATGTGTACACATGAGTGATCAAGATCTACCATATGCCTGTCAGTTCTCAATGGAGGACACAAGTCCACAGTTCACCATATTGAGCTCTTGGTTACATTTATTAATGTCCACGCTTATACTATTGAAATCCGAAAGAGATTTAAAAGGAATTCCCTTTTTTCAAATGAAGTTTTTAATGAGAAATGTCTACTTCTCATATCTAATCAACATTATCAAAATACAACCTGAAATAAAGAAGTCCACGTTTTGACAGAAAAAATAGCGGGTCCACGTTTTCCTACCTACGCGAGTCGGGGTGTGTGTGTGGGTGTGTGTGTGTGTGTGACGTCACTGTAAAAATTGGCAACATTTTGATATCAATAAAACAAGAACAGTTGACCAGGAAGAATGATTGATTGATAATGTTAATGGATCCAGACCCACTAAAGTTGGGCTTAGTACTAATCAACCAAGGGCTCATTTCTGTAAATTGCATGACCTCTGATCACACATTTTCTGCTAAAAAAGTACCTGCATGGTGTTTTTGTTCAAATACGACGAGAAAGGAGAGCTATCAGTATAATATAGTTGTTTCCAATGGGGTCAAAACAGTAGTCGTCTACACCTAGAAACTCACAAAAACATAACATGCAAGTTGCACCTGTCATGAATACATGATACATTTTTATATGATTTATGATTTTTTTTTTCCTTTTAAATATTTCAGATGGTTGGAGAATGTTCCTGTTGCTGAACGAGCAATTGATGTGTTCCATGGTGTCTGCAAGAATATTAAAGACACTGACAAGAAACCAAAATCCAAACAGCCAACCTGCAAATTGTACAGCATAGTTAGAGATGCCACACAGGATATTCTCTTCATATGTTGGCTCCACACTTTCATTTCCAAAGCCAGATCGTGCATGCCTTTCCTGACATTATATCCGACCGAATAGAGTCATGATTCTTTTTTAGCTCAAGATCTGTCAAATTTATTAAATAGCTTAATGAAGAGATTTGTAAAAAAAAAGGTGTTGACTAGTGCAGAGTACTTACTTAAAATTGACATAAAAAAGACAGAAAACCATGTCAGTGCCACCAATGTTGACGTTGGTTTCGCTGCTGATTAAAAACTGAAGGAACTCTATGCCACTAAGAAAATCAGTGACCGGCAGTTGTTGGAATACAGACTTAGTGTCAAGGATAATCTTGTTGCTGTTGTGAGCAAACTCATTGAGAAATGTCCCCTTAAGTATTCTGTAGTGAGAAACTTAATGTGCCTTGATCCAAGGAAGAAATAAAAATTCCCTTTCAAAAGGGGTGGGTCTGCTAAAAGAAAAAAAAATGGTTGCGTTTTGGAAATGAATTCTACAGCAATCAATAAGACTCTGCATGTTGAAACATTGGTGCAAGAAAGAGTTTAAAAAGGTGTATCTCTTCAGGCTTTGGATAATTTGTAATGGTCCTGTGTGTTATAACTTTTCTCAAATTTGGAAAACAGATAAGCAGTTCTATGATATTACGCATTTCTCTTGCAGAAAGTTGCTATTATCATCGGCAGATATGCAAAAAGAGGACAGTATGCAAAAATAGTTAAATCAGCTGCACAAAAGAGCATAAAACCCAAGAAAGCAATACATCAGATGACTGTCAAAACAGTTAAAACTGAAATGACTCAACTTGTAAATGTCAAGAAAACAATACTAAGAAAATTATCCAATAGGGTAAGTATGCCTCTTTTTAGGCTACTTTTGACTTCCTTAAGCTCTCCTTTGTTAATGATGACGTCCCGGAATTTTGATGATGATTATTCTTTAATTGGCCGTAAGGGCAAGCTACAATATGATGCATAGTTAAGACTCCATGACTTAGACTCTAACGCAGACCAGAGCTGAATTATCTGTGAGTATTGGGTGAAAAGTCAGTTGGAAACAAGAATTAAGCTACCTTCTAATATGTATACATTTATTTGAAAGGGTGCATGAGTTCAGTATGGCCAGGATTTGTCATATTCTTGTACTTTATGATGAGTACACCTTGGTAAAGACATTGTTGGCATGTAGTTAAGCTTCCCAAAATGCAGATAACGTTGCTACAGGGGTGGCCAAATATAGGCATATACAATTTTGTTATATGCCTATTATTGGGGCACTGCACATTCTTGTCTATTTTGTGTACGTCTTTTAGAGGAAATTCTTTTAAAAAAGAACATGAAGTTCTTGCTCAAGGCAACTGTCCGGGGACATACACAGATTTGTTGTCCCTTACATCTTGAAAAGCAACCAGAAGCAACAAAATCACCAATTTGATCTCAGAAATGATAGCAGAAGATTCACCTCAATGCTAAGTATAATGGTAAAGTATACTTAAATGATGATCTTACTAAGATTCGTTCCAAGCTTCTGGGATATGTAAAAAAGTCTCCTGAATGTGAAGAGCTAGTGTTAACAATGGCAAGATACACTGCAACATTGAAAAGGAGGAACACTTCATAATTGAGACAACGGATGACCTTTCTGTTTTAGGGGACAAAAAACCTGATTGGGCCAGACTTCACCTAGAAGATTTCATACACAAAAAATATGAGAGACCAGACCCCGTTAAATCTGACTCACTAACAACTAGAACAAATAACCAATAATATTAATACAGATCACTGTTGTTTTCGTTCACCTAAAGCTAGGAAACTCTCAATAGCAGGATTTAATCCAAAACCAAGCTGTGAGCAAAGGGACTTCTGAGGACTATGCTAATAAGATATTTCATGTCTCTCAGAAACAAAGATTAAGGATGAGGAACATGTTACTATTGATGGATCTAACCATATTCCCCTTATTCAGGAAACTGTCAAATATAAAAACAGTGGAATCATGGAATTGCCATACTTGTCAAAAATGAACTTTCAAAGCAGGGCTTTGAAATCAGCGGTAACGTGGCTGCGCCGTTCCCAGAAAAAA
>JXSR01S007325.1:6062-26285 GCA_000969725.1 Ophiothrix spiculata | reverse complement strand
AATAAAGAATTTGGAAGAACAACTGAGGCACCGACCAGCACCGACACCCACCGCACAAACCCCACCAGCACCAAAAGCAGCACCAGCACCAAAACCAGCACCAGAACAACCCATCGCACCCGCAACCACACCAGCAGCCACCCTACCCTCTTCCCCGAACCCACCCAACAAGAACTTGCACGAATTTGGACACGCGTAGACACTAGGACTAATAGCAACGGCACCGTCATTTCTTCCCAGATGACACAAGATGAAAAGGACAAATTAATATCAATATGCACCAACTATCCACCACCAAAAGTGGCGCGCACTCTTGTAGATAGACTTTATACACTTAAGGAAAGATTTACATGCAACGTAGCGGGTTACAAAAAGGAACAATTAGATGTTATAAGGATGGAAGCAGTTCAGTCAGCAGTTTTTGATTTATGTAATATTTCGGCAGGAGAACAAAGGGCAACGTGGGATGAGTGTGGGAAGGCCATCGATACGTACAACACGGATTGCAAGAGGCGATATTTGCTGCAGTTTAGGTAATTGAAGGAACTCATTTAAGGGTCCCAAAATGTAAATTGATTTTTTGGTTTCATCTGAAAGATTATATTTTAAGCTTTAAAATGACACCTTGCCTTTGGTTATTGGATGTTTGATTGCAAAGTTACATCCGAATTGGTAAAAGGCATCGGGCTGATTCAGAAAACTTTAGTTCTGAGAAAATCAAGTTTTAAAGTTTTTGTACTGAGTAAAACTTGAATGGAGAGAGGATTTTTATCTTTTGGTTTTTAACACATTTTTCTATGTTTATGTTGGAACCTGATTAATATGATAGAATACACTTCAAAGGTAATGTTTCTGTTAACTTAGAAATTCAACCTTGGAACCTCTTGGTCACAAATCTCTTGAGCACATGGTAATGTATCGACAGGATGAAAAAGACCAAATCTGCTAAAATATTATTAAAGTGCAAATTTTAACTGAGAATTAGATTTTTATGAAATCCATCAAAATTACGGTGGATTTGCTACATTGCAAAATTTTATTTAGTGTCATTTTGTGTCCGAGCAAGAACTCTTTTGCCCCATCCAGTCCCAGTTTCCCATAGATTTTAAAGCAATATTTAAATGCAGTTCTATTATGCCATATAAAAAGTTTTCACATTTTTTTTTCTTGTTTCGTAAACTCCTGAAATTTTACTTTGCGAATTATTTTGGGGGAAATTCCGTCCGACATGGTTTGAAGACTATAGAAAGTTGTTAAAACAAAGAAATTTTTATTGTTGACAATGTGGTCTGTAGACTGTATAAATCCATCATAACCTATTAATGATTTGGGTCGGGCATCAGAATAAGAAAAAAATTCAAACCTGCAAAATCAGATTTTCATGGTACAATGGATTAACATTTTTTCGTCCGACATGTTATTTAATTCCGTCCGACATGTTTTCGGGTAAAATAGTCGTCCTTATAAATTTATTCCATACATATTGAAATGTTTTTGATCATGGTTGGTTGGCATCTATTTAATTACACACAAAAAAGATGAATGTCAATTTAAAAAATTACAACTGAAAAAACATGTTTTTCAGTTGTAATTTTTTTCAGTAATGGTATTGCCATTTTTTTTGGCTGCAAAGCTGTTGAATTTGGCAGGTTTCGCAAATATTCATGGTTTAACATTACTTTATTTATAAAGTTTTTTCTTCAGAATTGTTTTGCAAAAGAAGTAATATTGATATGAGTTAACATCATCAAAAGTTATGCCAACAGCCTCTAAGAAATATATATGAAGACATTTTTGGAAAAAATTACAGCATGTCGGACAATACAAGGGGACAGGAGACGGTACAAACCATCAATATCAGAGAGCAGACCAACAATAAAAAAGTTACAGAGCAGACGACCCTGAAGACTGCCAAAAAGACAACCAATACCTTTGTTAATAGACTGCCAACAACCACCAACAAGAAACTGACAGCAACAACCAAAACAGACACAGTGATAACCAAAACAGTTAAAAGGAAAGAGACCACCACCAGTAACAAAGAGACGACCAAGACTGCCGTGAAGACGACCAATACTGCCAACGAGACGACCAAGACTGCCGTGGAGAGGACTAATACTGCCAACGAGACGACCAAGACTGCCGTGGAGACGACCAATACTGCCAACGAGACGACCAAGACTGCCGTGGAGAGGACTAATACTGCCAACGAGACAACCAAAACTGCCGTGGAGATGACCAATACTGCCAACGAGACGACCAAGCCTGCCGTGGAGAGGACTAATACTGCCAACGAGACGACCAAGACTGCCGTGGAGACAACCAATACTGCCAACGAGACGACCAAGACTGCCAAAAAGACTACCACAGCAACCATTGATAAGGGAAAGCCAACAAAAGTGATAGCAACAACCAGAACTGACCAAGTGACAACTGCCCCTATTAGCTTTGAAGGTAATCATATCCATATCCATGGATAAAATCAAGGCAAATACAAAAATATCCACTTTATCCCAGGATTAAACCAGTTTTACTAACATGACATTCAGATTTTTTTATCAATAATCATTCACAAATATATTAATTGTTCATTGATTGGTTTAAAGATGGTCACATAAATAGCACCACTATTTAGCAATAAAAAATAAGTCTTGGAGTGGGGTACTAATTTTGCTGGAAGATTGTACGTTAAAGTACAGGTTTTAGTTTTTATTGGAGATACCGACGATGAACCGATGTACACTACATGTAGAATACTTAATGTGGTGAACCAAGATTAGTGTATTTTTTCACATTTTGGAGAAGTACTTTTTCTTGACCAATATTGTGGCCAATTAAAGAAAATCTAATGGTTTAATGTAAACAAAGATCAAATTTACTATGAATCTTAAATACTTCCATATTTCAGAAAAACTACAGGATTTTGCAGATCAGTGAGCTTATATTGTAACCAGGGTCAAAGGGGTTTAAATTTGTTGCTTTTTCACAGAGACACAATTCCAAGCCATTCTGTTTTCTATTTATTGTTTTACAGACTTACAGAAAACAGTGATTAAATTGACAAAAGTCAAGGAGAAACTGGAGAAGGAAAAGAAGGAAATGCAGGAGGAGATGGAGGAAATGCAGAAGGAAATGAAGAGAAAGCAGAGAGAATGCAATAACCTCCAAGATCAAAGTATTGATTTCTGGGGTCAATTAGAGGAAGGTATGTACACAGATTAATTGATACCCTGTAACCCTTTCACGCTCATAATCATGCACTCTAACACACAAGTTTACTATATTTTAAAGATAGGACTAGAAAAATGTTAACTTCACAGAACTGATTAAAATTTGTCTAATTTTCTACCATATCTGATATCTGGTCATGTGTTAAAAACGTCATCGACTTTGTGTTGCATGCATATTACACGCATGTTCTTTGCATGGCATGCTCCCTCCACCATAATAATTTCAGTAAACAATTTTTCAGGAATCCAAAAATACATTTCCAATATGTAGAATTTATTCAAACAATGGTACAAAAATTTTGTTGAATTCTTCGAAAATTTCTATTATGTTGGGGTGTGTATCTTTTGATCCAAGGACCACACACACATAAATTGTAAATTGATATTTTTTGTTTTCAATTAGGCCTATCTTTACAAATTGCAAACAAAATAATAAATTAAAATTTCATTTTTTTTTTCATTTTTATGTTTTCAATACAACATACATGCGCAACAAACTGATATCACCTCAAGTGGCTTATTGTTTCTTGGTTTAAAATCAGGATGCAAGTTTTCTCTGGTTCGAATCCCAAAGTTGAACAATTCATATAAACCTCAGTGGAAAGGTGGGTATACGGACTTGCGGTCAAGAACGGTTGCCTTTTCGGCCTTCAAGGTTTACCAAAGGCCCCTCGAAAAATTAAAAAATGGTTCATATATCGGTTGAATTTTTCAAAAATGACAATTTTGTGGCCAAATTTTCCTGTGGTTTACCTATCGGTCACCACATTGTGCTTTTATAGTGCAATTGACTTTGTAAAAATGTATTAAACGGTATAAACAACGGTTGCTCAAGTAAAATTGGTTTACAAATGGCTAGCATTTTTTCGCGTTCTCAGGTTTACATATCGGATGGTAGTCGGAATCTTCGGACACGCGTCTGTATGTGTAGCCATGGACCTCAAATTAGGGGTATTTAGCTGAACTCATTCCCTGCCCAAATCAACTCCGAGGCTAGAGATTCAGTTACGAGAAGAGAAAAATTGCACAAATTATATGCCAACTTAATGCTTTCAAAGTTCACCCATGATGAAAAGATGATATGCATCGGCAAAAGCCTGCATAACCCAAATTTGCTGGTCCCCATGCCAGGAAAAAAGAAATTGCATCAAGTCTGCGATCTCCGCTATAAGTCCATGATTAAAACTTTTTTATTTGTCAGAAAATTAACACTTACAGTATTGTATTCCCTTATAACATTTTAAAAATACTTACTCCCTTGCATGTTTGAATTGTTGGTCTATAAATGTTTTTTTCCCTACCCTTGTTTAACAGTTCAGTCCTAACAAGTTAAATAATTATTGTGTACTACTTAATTGCATGCATACATTGTGTAATAATAAAAACATTTTACCAGAGCATAGATTTATCATCTTGTTTATCAGCTAGATTTTCCTTAATTACCATTCAACAGAATTTCTTTTAAAGTTGGCATAAATCCTTTGAAGCCTTGTTTGTCCAGTCGGCTCATTAAATTTAATAATAGTGTTTAAACTTAGGTATATATATATATATATTGAAATAATAAATTACCATTCAACAGAATTTCTTTTAAAGTTGGCATAAATCCTTTGAAGCCTTGTTTGTCCAGTCGGCTCATTAAATTTAATAATAGTGTTTAAACTTAGGTATATATATATATATATTGAAATAATAAAAAAATATTGAACAAGCTCTATTAGCAACTAGAAAAATATTACCAAATACAAGGCGCATTTGATCCGACATCCTACACAGAATGCGATACTTTGGTGAGATGTCAAAATATGCTGGGCAAACTTGCAGGTCAAATATTAACCCTAACTCTCCTACATACTACAAAATACTACAGAGCTGAAAACTGTAGTATTTTGTAGTACGTAGGCACATTCCAATGTGCATTATATCTGTAGTACTTTGTGGTACCTGGGCAATAACCCTGAAGCCAAGCCCTAATCCAGCTGCTGAAAACTGTAGTACTTTGTAGCACCTAGCCATTACCTGAAAAATTACTTCTAGCAAGCTGTAGTGTTATGTGGCGTACAGACATTATGTGTTTTTTGCACAATCTGGAGTATTTTGTGGTGTACAGACACGTATGTAATTTTCGCTGTGAAGCATTTTGATGAGTGAATTGCACAATCTGGATTATTTTGTGGTGTACAGGCACTATGTAATTTTCGCTGTGGAGTATTTTGATAATGAACTGTAGTACTCAGTGAGCTGTAGTACTCAGTGAAATGTAGTACTCAGTGAGCTGTAGTACTCAGTGAACTGTATTACTCAGTGAACTGTAGTAGTCAGTGAACTGTAGTAGTCAGTAGTACTCAGTGAACTGTATTACTCAATGATCTGTAGTACTCAATGAACTGTATTACTCAGTGAACTGTATTACTCAGTGATCTGTAGTACTCAGTGAACTGTATTACTCAGTGATCTGTAGTACTCAGTGAACTGTATTACTCAGTGAACTGTAGTACTCAGTGAACTGTAGTACTCAGTGAACTGTATTACTCAGTGAACTGTATTACATCTGTAGTACTCAGTGAACTGTATTACTCAGTGATCTGTAGTACTCAGTGAACTGTATTACTCAGTGATCTGTAGTACGGTACTCAGTGAACGGTTACCTGCTTACTCAGTCAACTGTAGTACTCAGTCAACTGTAGTACTCAGTCAACTGTAGTTCTCAATGAACTGTATTACTCAATGAACTGTAGTACTCAGTTAATTGTATAACTCAATGAAATGTATTACTCAGTTAACTTTATTACTTGGTGAACAGTATTACTCAATGTACTTTTTCCCCATTTTACAGGTTTTTAAATGGATAAAAACAAATATTTGACGAGTTGTATGTGTTTCATGTGTGTTTAGGGATTTTTAGCACGTTTTACGCAATTTTAAATGAATAAAAATATAATCAGTATATAACATATAGGCCTACATGTATTTTGCAGTACATTTCATTTAAAAGTTGTTGTTGGTTGTTGTTGTTTTTTTAGGCCTATAATAATAATGATAATTATTTCTAACATAAATGCATTACCATAGTAACTGCACTCCCATTGGTCAAAGCTAATTTCAAAATGAAGATAGAATTTGCATTTTTACAAATGCCTCACCATAGTACCCAATCGGTCTCATTTGTTGTTTTAAAATGATCACACAATATTCAATAGTATTTCCCATCTGTTATAGTCTTCAATAGCAGTAACTTTCCCTTCCTAAATCTGTTTCACAAAAGCTCAACCTTGGACTTCTAATTTATATACAAAGGATAAGGTCATAAGGGTCATGTTCTGTTCAAGTTCACATTCAGCTATGGTTGACACCATTATTATAAAAGGTGTATCATATAAGATTATGGTGGAAAACAAAAATTAGCAGTAACTTTCCCTTCCTAAATCTGTTTCACAAAAGCTCAACCTTGGACTTCTAATTTATAAACAAAGGATAAGGTCATAAGGGTCATGTTCTGTTCAAGTTCACATTCAGCTATGGTTGACACCATTATTATAAAAGGTGTATCATATAAGATTATGGTGGAAAACAAAAATAACAATTAAAATAATAAATAAATAAAATGAATATGCAATACTTATTCAAATATAAATAGCACCAAAATGTATATAAAGGGTCGATGATAGCGATCTTTCTCACTCTCATCGCTGCCATTGTAAAGGAGACACCTCTGCAAAAGTGCAATGTCTGGGTGGAGAGAATTGAGAGGACTGCCTGCTAATTTAGGCAGTCCTAAAGTCAGTGTAGGGCAGGATTTTCTTAGAGCAGTACTAGCAAGTACAGAGAGCAAAAGTATGGCGAAAAGGAGGCATGATGAAGCGCAAGCTTGTAAAAGCAAGAGAAAGAAGGCGAAGAAGAGGAAGAAGTCTAAGGCGAGAAAGAAGGAGAAAGTCAAAGAGACTAAGAGAAATTTGGAGAGTGATGTACCTGGTGGGTCTACCGAGACAGGCGAGGCAGCAGAAAGCCAGGATTGTGATGATCAAGAGGAGAGAAGGGCAGAGAAAGCACCTGCTTCTAGCCACATGAAAGGGCAAAGAAGTGAGAAGATCATGAAGAAGGCTAAGGAGGGAAAGAAGGAGAAAGTCCCCAAAGAGACTGACAGAAATTTGGAGAGTGATGTACCCGGTGGGTCTACCGAGACAGGCGAGGCAGCAGAAAGCCAGGATAGTGATGATCATGAGGAGAGAAGGGCAGAGAAAGCACCTGCTTCTAGCCACATGAAAGGGCAAAGAAGTGAGAAGATCATGAAGAAGGCTAAGGAGGGAAAGAAGGAGAAAGTCCCCAAAGAGACAGAGAAATTTGGAGAGTGATGTACCCGGTGGGTCTACCGAGACAGGCGAGGCAGCAGAAAGCCAGGATTGTGATGATCAAGAGGAGAGAAGGGCAGAGAAAGCGCCTGCTTCTAGCCACATGAAGGGGCAAAGAAGTGAGAAGATCATGACCAAGTATGGTGCTTTCACCAATGTTTTAAGCGGTGGTTCATCTACAAATCCCAAGGGAATTTCTGCCTCATCAAGGATGAAAACGGTGGTCAGGAAGAAGCACCAGCCACAAACCACCATATCAAAGAAGAAAAAGAAGAAGGAAAAGAAGGAGATGGTTAAAGAGTTTATTGGTCCCAGTAGTGATCAGATTATACAGAGAAAGAGAAAGCATGAAGGAGAAGCAAGTTGGGAAGAAGAAGCAGGCAAGAGAAAGAAGGAGAAGAAAGACCAAGCCAAGGCTGATTCTTCTGGCGGTGTAATCATGACGGCAAAGGCAGCAAGAGAGAGAGCTTCAACTTCCAGCTTTCCTACACCTCAGGCCTCAGATACAGATAATACTGTGAAGAAGAAAAAGGGAAAAGGGATTCTTCCAAAACATAAGCAGAGCCTCTACAAGCTCCATAAACGTCAGGAGGCAGCCCAAGCACTAAATAATTCAAAGTGGCTGAAGAAGAACACACCAAAGAAGAAAAACAAAAGATACAGGGCTATGGCTGCTTCGTCAGACGATGAAGAAATCTCTGAAGAATACGCTGCAAGCGACTTCGAAGATGAAGATGAGATACTCTCTGGAGGTGATCCATTTTTCGTGCCCTGTGACCCCAACTTCTATGAGGATTCGACCTCTGCTTTCCCAACCGATTCTTCTGGGGAGGAGAGCGAGGACAGCAAGGGCACCAAAAGAAGGAAGCTTTTGAAAAAGAAAGTATCAAGGAAGCAGTCGCCTTGCTTTTCTGGGGATTCAACTTCATCAGTGCCAAGTAGCTCGGAGGAGGAATTGGAAGCTCCATCAAAGAAGAAAACATCTAGAAAGAAGCTCCCTGAGCCTGAATCGGATGTTGATCCTATTGGAACACCAACGCAGAAATTCACCCCAGATGCTTCTGGGTGGACGAGGGAGCTTAGAAAGATATCCGTAGAACCATTTGATGAAGATATTGGGCCTTCTTTCCAATGTGATGAAGACACAATTGCACTTGAATACTTTCTTCATTTTTTTCCTGGCAAACTGTTTAGGAAGATGACCAGGTACACAAATATCACCATGGCTAAGGCGTCTCATCAGTGCCCTCCAACATCAGAGGAAGAGATTCGTGCCTGGCTTGGCATACGCCTCCTGATGGGATTAGTCAAGATTCCATCCTATAGGGATTTCTGGTCTAACAAACCAGTGTACCACAATCCAGTTATTGCAATAACAATGACCAGAGTAAGGTTCGACCAACTGAACCAGCATCTGACATGCTCTAACCCAAGAAAGAGTCCAGACAATATCACGGACCAACAACACTGATATAATACATGGAAGAAGCATCCAGATTGTGTGGGACACTGTCAAGGATAGATGCAACCACCAATATAAGTGCCGCCGCGAGCTTGCCATCGATGAAGCCATGGTCGAATATAAAGGATATCAGGCGAAGGTGCGAAAATTCTTCATGCCAACAAAGCCAATAAGATCGGGCTTCAAGATCTATGCTATGGCCGAGTCAAAGACTGGATATGTGTGCAACTTCAGTGTGCATGCACATGGTGGTGATGTCAAAGTGGAGATGGTGAATGTTGCTATGGAAGTTGCCTCGACCCATCTTGGAAACTACAATACTGATAAGCTCTACACATCAGTGGACCTTGCCAGACGTCTCCTCAGCAACAAGACATACCTCACTGGCGCCATAAAACTTTCATCAAGGGACTGGCCTAAAGATTTTCGGGACAACCCAAAGATGAACAAGAATCACAAGAAAGTCACCAATATGAAGAAGATGAAACGAGGTACCATCTACACTCGTCAGAATTGTCAACTCACAGCAGCACTCTGGAAGGACAGCAAGATAGTCTCCCTGTTGTCCAGTGCCCACCAGGGATACAGGAAACCCCAGAAGCACTTTGTGACTCACAAAGTCAAAGACGATGGGATGAGAAGAAGGAAGGAGATGAACATCAAAGCACCTCCTCAGGCCATCTCATACCTCAAGTCCTTGGGAGGAATAGACAGGGCAGACCAACTACGGGCCTACAACAGTTGCAGCAGGAAGAGCCAGATATGGTGGTGGAAGCTCCTATATTTCCTGGTTGATGTTTGCAGAGTAAACAGCTACATCTGCTACAAGCAACCAGTCAACAGTCCCGTGTCACACTCCAAGTTTGTTCTTGCTACAGCCATGGGCTTGATTGCAGGATTCTGCGAAGGGAAGGAGACCGCAGACCAAGACATGACCCTGGTCCAACCAGTACCTACCAGGAATGGGCCACAACATCGCCTGGTAAGGTTGATGGAATGGTCAAAGTCCTGCGTATATTGCAGAGCGTGCAACAAGAAAACAAGGACTGGGTGATATATCAAGTCCAGATTTGGTTGTGAAGCATGTAACGTCAACCTGTGTAAGGGAGACTGCTTTACACATTACCATGCGGCTAATTGGATTGATGTTGAGGAGACGACAGAGATGGAGTAGAAGGAAGATAAGACGGAGTAGAGAGAGGTTGACCAAGAAAGTGTGATGATATCTTTGGACTAATGAGCTAGCGTCAACCAGAGCACATGTAGAAAATATGAGCAGAAATGATTATAGTTTCATCCACATGGCTTGTAATGGGTCCTGTGACCAGTCTTTACTTGGCATGTTGGAGTTAGTTTTTGTTTCAATCTAGTGCTTAGTGGAGAAGAGCGGACCTCGCTGTCTTTGAGCCACAAGGCCCTAATGCGCTCCCTGAGTACTTCAGTAACTCGCTTCAACTGGCCCATTACAGCTAAATGTGTATTCATGTTGTAAATATTCTATCTTTTTGGCTAAAGTTTTGGCTTTATTGTTTCTAACTTTTCTATTTAGTCTAGAATTCTATAAACAAAAAAGTGTGAGCTAATATATCCACACACCAAAAAAAATATTTAAAAAAAGAGTTTTTCGCACGCCAAAAATATGGGAGTTATGGTAGAAGCGTTCACGTTGGCGTGAACAAAGAAGTTCATGCTCGCAACTCTCGTCAAGTTTTTAAAAAAAATAAAAATCATTATCTAAATGAAACTTGCAATTCTACCACACCTTTAGGATTTGCTTCAGTTTACATCTTCTAACCTGAAGCATCTCCAAACAAGTAATGATAAAACTTACAATAATATTTGTATGAATTTTCAAAATCCCAATACCAACTTGTATAAAAACAAGTCAAACATGTCACAAATTTGTTTTTATCCATTTAAAATTCTGTAAAAAAAAGGGAAAAAAACCTTAAAATACTCTAAATGCTAATATTAGTTCACTACTTATACCTTACCCCATACAACCCTCCCTTAAAAATATGTATAAAATAAAACCCTTCTCCTAGCTAATCCTAGCCCTAAAGTTAATCTTAAGATTCCACATGCCATGCATCCCCTGTGTCGCCTCAAACCTTAACCCTTTTGCAGGGTGCTGGGGAGTCAACTGAAGGGAGCACGTTGTGGGTCAGTGTGCCAAAGATCTATGCCCTCGTCTGATGCGGGGGATCCTTGGAATGTTCTCACGGTTGGTTTCTGCCATGAGCAGAGCGATAGATTCACCCATCTGTTGTGGGCAAATCCCTCGAAGCCTCAGTTTTAGGTTCTGCCCGAGAGCAGAGTCAGAGGCTCACCCATCTGTTGTGGGCAAGTCCCTGAATTGGTGAAAGTGACTAAGATCCCTGAACGCAACTCTATATCGCGTCCCCTTACGTGACCCTGTGAACTTCACTAGGCCAACGCCGCACTAGCCTCCAAGGGAACTATGCCATCTGGCCGACTATGTATGTAAAGGTTATCGCTGGAGAGAATACGTGGGTGGGGTTACCATCTAGTCACGATCCTGATAATTTCAGCACTTACGTGAATCCCTATACAGGCACACCACACGAGTGCTCTTAACCCAGGCCTTGGTCCTACTCCTGACCCAACATGAGGTGGGTTAGGTCTGAGCCAAAGTTGTCTGGGAAGATTTATCACTGTCACTCGCCATACACTCCCTCTTTTGCCTCGACCCTTGTGCCCTGTTGCCAGGTACCAAATGAAGGGGTCACAACTGGTTTCAGTGTGCCGAAGGTCTATGCCCCCTGTCCGATGCAGGGGGATTCTCGGAATGTTCTCATGGTTGGTTTCTGTCATGAAAATCCCTGCCCGAGTCTGTTGCAGATAAATCTATTCATTTCTTCACTCAGTACACTGTAGTATATTGTAGACTGCAGGCAGCATTCACTTTGCAAATTATGCCAGAATCATTTGTAGTATTTTTTAGCATCTTGTCAACACTTCCCTCCCAGGTACCACATAGTGCTACACACACGCTGTAGTATATTGTAGTATGTAGGCATTCACTCTACAAATGATGCCAGTATATTTGTAGTATTTTGTAGTATATAGTCACTTGGAAGTTTCTATCATAAAATTTTTGATAACACTTCCTTCCCAGGTACCACATAGTACTACACACATCACTGTAGTTAGGGTTAACAAGTGTGTCCACAAGCATATCAATGAAAAAATTATCTCCCAAGTTCACTGGATAACGCATGGTCATGTCATAAAACCCAGTGAAAAGACTTTGTATAATGGCCAATGATATAATTTGTGTACACTCTGGCTTACTACCAAAACTTGCTTGGGATCTGAAAACAGTGAATGTGTATCCGAAGTGTTAAAGCTCTGCAGGGAAGCCCGAGATAAATATCAAGGGGAGAAAGGGGGAAATTTATCTTGATATGATTGATTGTATAAGACTTATGGGATATTGGTGGAATTACTATTATTCAAATGAAGTCAGCACAATAGACTGTATCCTTCATATTAGTTTGTAGTTTTAAGGAGAATTTTGCCATTTACAGATTAGCGATAACACATGTCTGGACACTGTAAAGATGGATGTAAAGCAAATCAAAAAGTTGACAGACAAGACATTCTGAGAAGAGGGTTCGTGAAGGGGTTAAAGAGGACTTCGCACAGAAAGAACAAATAAAAGCAGCAAACAAAAAAACGGGTCAAGAGATTTCCCTTACTTTTTTATTTTTTTTAAACCCATAAATCAGTTTTATTCCCACCTGTGAACCCTTATGATTTTCAGTCAATTGTTATCCCTTACCGAAATGACTAGCCTGAATCAAGCCTGAATTTAATGGCCTGAATTTAGCCCAAATTTAAGGCCTGAAAATTAGCATTGGGATAACCAGAAAAAGGGCCGAAATATTTAAGTAGATTATCATGAATTAGGACCAATTTAGGCCTGAAAATATTAACCAGAAAGCAAAAAAATTCAGGCCTAAATATTAGCCAGAATTATTTTGACCTGAAATACTTTAGCCAGAATTTTTCAGGCCTGAAATGAAATTAGCATTGTGTTAACCAGAAAAAAACCCGAAATATTTAAATTAGTTTAGCATGAAATTCCACATTTAAGCCTGAAAATTAATAGCATGAAAAGGCAGCCACAAAAACCCAGTTGTTATTTTTGGTTATTTTTCCCGCCAAAAATTCAAAAATGTGTTCCTGAAGGTATTTTCACATGGAAGTTTTGCTAAAAGTTACACATGTTGTCACACTGCTGAAATAAAATTGGAAAAAGAGTTATATTTTTCTGTAATTTTTCCCATGGTCTGCACTTATATAAATCTTCCGTGGACATACAGCACTTATTATGTCCGTGTGTGTACCGCACATGTATAAAATGTGGCAGTCGTATGGTGTTCGTACATTGTAAACACACACGCGTATGCACACAGTATGGTAGGTACTTGAATGTGCACAGCGTATAATATATGCATGCACGTACCTCGATCACCATCACCAGGCATTACGTGTGGACCACGTTATACACGGTATCTAAATTCCCAGCTTTTACAGTATGTGTTAAATTATACAAATAAATCTGAACAAACTGACCATCTACAATTGAGAAGGGATCATGATAACTAACATTAAAGCAAAGTATTCCATCATTAAAAACATTAAGCTTAAAAATCATTAAGGCTTAAACATCATGAAACATAAAAAGTGTTGCTACAAACAGCATTTATACATACATCATGCATTCAGCTACTTCACAAGAAATACTGCAGCAAACACTCTCAGCATATACCTCTAAAATATGTTGGTACCATATATCTTGCTTCAAAATTATGGAAATTAATTGTAATATAAGCTTCCAAATGTTGATGTCTGCAGTAGCTTGCCGCCATTTTCAACTGCCAATTAACCTTTGATCTTAATCATGTGATTAAGAATTTCTGTTTAATTCCTAAGCCAGAAAAATTCTGGCTAACATCTTAACCAGAATTAAATGCCTTTAACCAGAATTTCGAAAGTCTGTTTAATTTCTTAGCTAGAAATAATTATGGTTATATGATTAGCCAGAATTTGTTGCTTTCATGCTAATTGATAAACCTGAATTCATTTTCTGGTTAATTTGTTGGCCTTCATGTGAATTCTGTTTAAGTTCAGGCTAAATTAGCCTTAATCCTTGGTAAGGGATTGTGTCCAAGTTCCTAAATGTGCACTCACTTGTGCTTTGAGTTTGTGCAGAGATGTTTAAGCCATGTTTTTACACACGTTTCTCTCTACGTAAGCATGGGCATTGCAAACAAGCGTCATTTGTTCACAGGTAAGCGGAGCGTCCAGTTTGTAAGCACAGATGTCAAACTTGTTCACAGAATCACAGATTCATCATAGATTTATTGAGTATTCCAGAAGTACTGAGGTGGAGACTGGTGATACTATTTAAAGTTATGAAGGTGACAATTGTGTGGAATAAAAACTAAGTGTAAAACTGGCTAATGTGCCGTATGTCTCAGCATGAAAGGAAGCATGGGGTTCTGCCCCTCCCCCAACTTGCCCCATGTGTAAACAAATCTAGGGTTACAAAAAAACAATGACAAGTTTGCTGGCGCTGTTTTAACTTACTTGGTTAGTACATTGTTGGACCAAGAAAATCAAAATCATATATGTTCACTTAATTTCTCTGCTTAAAACTACGTTACAATGTAAAGGCAAAAATATAACACATGATATTTAATCGCTTTGGCTGATGGTCACAAAGAGCAAGTTATTGATCTTGTGAGATAAATTAGCCTCTAAAGAACTCTGTTACACAATAATATATATGCTTAATCATTACCTAAGGGACGCTCCATTTGATTCTCACGGACGGACATGGAAGTTGCGGTTAAGTCAAGTTTGTTTTTTTTTTGCCGCAAGATTTTTTTAAAAATTGCAATTTTATGATTTTCTTTCCCTGTTCGTCTTTGGGTCAAGATATTTTCCGCCGCAAAAAATTCCCCTGAGAATCAAATGGTGTACCCCTAATGTACATGCAGTACACAAAACTGTTGTACATTAGAGCTACATTAACCCTATACCTTTATGTATAACAGTGCTCTGGGTCAGAACATTTATATTCATGACAAAAATGACACTTTGGTCATTTGACAAAAATGACACTTTGGTCATTTTTACACAGAAAAAGGCTTAAAAGAAGCATAAATGTGCATTAAGCTCTTTAGGTACACCAAATTCAAGTTTTAAGCAAGGAAAACACAGTATACAGAAAAACACTATTAAGTAGGTTTTGTCACTGAATGATAGGGCAAACATACAGTCCTGCTTGACATTAAAATGTAAAGTAAAAAAGTAATCAGAAATGAAGAAAAAAACACAAGCAACAGGGACTGGCTTTTGAAAAATGCCAGGTGAGCTGCATATCACTCTCCTCCATATTTTTAGGTGAGCTGTGGGAGAGTGATTTGACATAATTTGCAAAGAATTGTATCATTCATAGTCTGCTTTGCAATTGTTTATGCCAATGGTGGGTGATTGATAAATAGCTCTCCTCGGCTTCATTTAAGGAGAGTAATGGCGAGTAATCACTCTCACTACGCCTCAAAAGACAGTGCCTGAAGCAATATGACATTTAAACATTTTTAACATTTGTTAAAATTGGGTATACATATGTGTCATGTGATTGAACATTTCAATGTCGCACAATTAATATTGATAATGGAATATTAAAACAAATTTTGTAATTATTTATCAACAAACAATAGCATTAAATAACTCAATTGATAAAATGACATCATTGAGTATGAGGGTTTGGCAGTAAAACTTTGTTTGGTTTCTCCATTACCCAAGATAATTGTGCCCGTCATACCAAAAGGTACCTGAAGGTTCCTTAAAATGAAAATTGATCTTTTGGTCTCATCTTAAGGATTACATTTTAAGCTTTAAAATGACACCTTGCTTTTGGTTATTGGATGTTCGATTGCAAAGTTACATCTAAATTGGTAAAACGCATCAGGCTGATTCAGAAAACTATAGTTCTAAGAAAATAGAGTTTAAAGTTTCTGTACTGGTAAAAGTTGAATGGAGAAAGTATTTTTACCTCAGTTTTTAAAACGTTTGCCTTATGTTTTGGATGTTGGAACTTGTTCAATAGACTTCAAAGGCAATATTTCTAATGAAATTAGAAATAAGACCTTGAACTATGCCCAGCTTCAATGCCCATATCTTGTAATTTACCATACCGACCTTTAGGTACCTTTCCATATGACGGGTCACAATTGTGACTGTACACAAGTATCTATTTCACATCAAGCTCAGGTTGTCAAGGTTTTACTGTTGCTAAACTAATAAAAATAACAGCAAACTATTTTGGCTGTTACATTTGTACACCAAACCTTGACAACCCAACATTTGAGGTCATTGATCACCTGGATTCCATACATCCTACCTTACTCCTGGTTGGCAATCATCCTGTCCATTCCAGCCACTTTTTCTCTGAAATTTTGAATCAGCATTCTCGATTCCCCGTCTTCCATTTCTTTGTATTTGTGAATCAGCCTTTTCTATCCTACATTCATGTGGCCTGTCTAATTGCAAGCATCATTCTTATCTAGAGTCATCAATCTCTCATATAGAGCCTTAATCATGGGGATAGAGTTATTATAGAGTCATCAATCTCTCACAAAGTCATTCATACATCCAATTCTCTTTACGCTGTCATAAAGTAAAATTATTCATCATCATCATGTAAAGTTACCATTGTCCTTCAAGATGTATCTTAGTCTTTGTCCAAAGTTATGCCAATTCCTATATCCTGGATAAGTCCTTCCATTTCTTTTTCTTTTTTGGTCCAATTTCGTTCATCCAAAACCTGAAGAAAAAAAAGTTTGTAAGTAAATTCAAGTATTTCCTGTGATCAAGATTTTTGGCAAAATCAAAACAAGCTGATGTGAAGATGGATTTTGTTATTCAGAATAACACTAAAGCATAGGATATTATTGATGAGTTTAACATAAAATTACAAATACCTGAACTTTAAATCTCTCTTCTTTGATTACATCGTAAATGAATTGTTAGGTTGCTCTTCCAAAATTTTCTCCAGTCCTGCTAAGTTGTAGATCTTGCTTACTTACAGGTGAAACACACTACAGCTGAAAAGGCACAGGAGGATGATCTAGGAAGAAAATAATACAATTAATACTGAAATATTCACAAATGAACATTTAAGCATTACTAGGGGCCACTGGCGCCCCCCCCCCCCCCCCCCCCCCCAGTTTGGTGAGTCAGTTGGGGGAAAAGGCCCAATCGGGGATCTTGACACAAAAAAGATAGAAAAGAAAGGGGAAATAAAGTAGAGAAAAAAATCAAAAGAAAAGAGAAGAAAAATAGTTTTAAATTTTTTGAAAATCATTGAAAAAGTTGAATTTCCCTTAGTTTTTGATAATTTAAATGTGAATTACTTTCATGTATTATTGATATTCAGTAGAAATTTGCCAATTTTTAGCTCAATTGACAAATTTTGTTGCATAATTTTGCCTCCAGTCATTCGGGGTAAACTGATGGTTGTGCCCCCACTCAAACAATCCTGGGCACGCCACTGCTAGGGGCTTAAGTTCAAAAAAAGATTTAAGCTAAAACAACCTCAATAAAGAATCATGACCATTATACTACAAGGGCATCCTTGGATTTAAATGCTCATGGCATGATCAAAGTTTGAATTTTTATTACAATATAATTGTGCCTTTAAAATGCTAAATTTACTAATCATTGGTTTTTAGTTAAAAAAGACACTGCAATTTCTTTGACTTATTTTCCTTTCCTACACTAATACTTGTACATGATTTGCAATCCACAATTTTAATTCAACAAAAGACCACAACAGGAAAGGAATTATACAACTTTATGCTGTTTTCATATACTTATTACAACTTTGTAGCTCTGTCTCTTGTTTTTCGTTTCACACTTTTGTAGCTTTGTAATTTTGCCCCGGCATTTTGCAGTGTTGAAGTTTCTTGTTTCTCTAAACGTTTAACTCATTACAACTCAAAATATCTGGCTGTGTGACAAAATTTTGCAGATATCGATTATCTCATCAGCAACATGTAGCTTTGCTGCTACAACAGCCGGAAGTGACAAGTTTTTGGGAAAAAATATACTTCATACAGCGCCAAAACTACAAAACTACACAAGTATTAAAGTAGCATAATTTATAAGCAAAATCATTTGAGGTATCAATATCTACTAAAACAACTCCAATAAGTTAAAAAAACAAAAGGATGCCCTCAGGTTGTCAAATTGTGCGGGAGCAGGGAGCACTGCTCGCAGGAAGCAACAGAAAAAATAGAGGAAATTGTGCCTTCATGAGAAAAAATAAATACGAGCTGATTGAGGAATCTTTGAATTTCAAAAAATTGCTCCTGAGGAAAAAATAATAATTTGAGGGCATCAATGGTTGAATCCTATATACTACTTAAGTATCAATTCTTGATTTATATGTGTGACTTGCTACATAATTTCCTTCATGTTTGAGAAATCTTATTCAAAATCTTCACACTCAAGGAACCAATCTTACCTGTTAAACTCTTTCCATACATTTTCTGTATTCTGCATTTAAGTCGGTTAAGATTTTCCCAGAGGTTTGTGCCATAGAATTTCCATGGTGGTGGATCATTTCTCTGCTGAACTGTTTGGTATTATACAAGACAGTCAATAGGGGTTATTTCCTTCAAGGTATATACAGTGGATTCTTCATTTTCCCTCGATGAGATTGTTCTATACTCCAATTTGTCAAATAGTACGCTGAAGTCTGAAAGATAACAGAGAATAAAAGTAAACATGACACCTGCTCCCTCAAAGTGAGCAAAAGGTCACAATTTTCAAAATTTAGTTCATTACATTCTCTATATTCTAAGCTTTTGATAAATAATATATCACAATTTCTTTAATTTTCAAAAATAAATGATATAATTGATGATGCATTGCCAAGCAGGTTCTGCTCCCGGTTCTGATATGTGTGCCGCTGCGGCAAAAGGATCTAATTCAATCAATCAATCAATCAATGATACAAGTACTTGCATAACATGCATACCCCATGAAGGAGTCTATTCGTACAGGGGACCCACGGCTTTACGTGACTGTCCGACAAAGTTTCTTGCCCAAGGAAACAAGGAGACGAAAACCGCCTGGCCCGGGGCTCGAACCCACAATCTTGACGACTTACACATATATGTTACCATATCCTAATATCCTACCTTATATTGGTAAGTAGGCCCTATATGAGCAACATGTAGGAGCCAACAACTGCATCTTTTTAACGCTGCTGCACACATAAGACAATTAACTTTCTGAATTAAATTTATGAAAATCGCACTGTTCAGATCAGAGAAATCAAACGGTATGTTTCATTTGTTTACATCGGTTACCATTTGTAAGTTACACATCTTCAAACATCATTTTTGTGTGACCAACAACTTCAGAAAGTGTTTATAATAGGTAAATTTAGTATAAAATATCCTTTGTCATGTTTGTGGAGTGTTGCAGTTTGTATTTTGATAAATATGACAACTTTTTTGGGATATTGGGTACATGTATATGCAAAATTTATGCTATTTATGCTATTTGAATGCAGAGCTTGCTTCTGGCAGTGGTACCAATTATACCACTACCAGTAATTTCGGGTAATATAGACTTGCCTCTTCATTATTGGCTTAAGTGTCTTGAGCAAACTGGAACTAACGGAAATTCAAGCAATCTGAAAAGTCACAACTCAACTAGAAGGTGCAATTTGTGATTTTGATGTGTGATAAACCTTGCCTGTTTTCTAGCTAAATATGAAGAAGAGTACATTATGAATATAAACTGAAAATTTCACTTGATTCCAACCATTCGTCTCCAAGTGACAAGCTTTTCAGCATTATCAAAATCCCCATAGGTACTGTGTTGTAATTACTGTCGGGGCCCCTACAATAATTAGAAAATGACACATTTTCTCACTTTTCTCAAAAATGGAAGCACATAAGCACATATGACAGAATGGTTTGGGGATCCTTGGTAAACAAACAAATATATTTCATTTGGATTGTCATTAATTAAATTAGTGCTATTTTACAGAGCTAACTGAAAGAAAAGATATAAAAAGCCATGAATCAACTTTGTCTGGTTTTCGGTTGCGGAGATACATGTGTAACTT
>JXSR01S007324.1:52328-62353 GCA_000969725.1 Ophiothrix spiculata | reverse complement strand
TTTTCTTTCTGATTTATATTCAAGTCATTATCCCCACTTACTCGTGACTGCTGCGTTTATTTCTTTAGTTAATGCAAAGTAATAATGTAAATGTGTTAAAGGAAGGTTGTGATTCTCAACATTTTGTTATAAAGACCGTAAAGGTGTGTTTACACTGTGACGATTTGTCATCGACAGAGTGTATCGGACTCGGACGGATGATGTTACCCCTGCTTGTAAACGTACCTTTAGGTATTGAGACACCATCGCAGTTAAAATAAAATGAATAGAAATTGAAAATGATAGTCTGCGTAATATGTTTACATCACATGCGGAAAAAACATCTAGTCCCGCAAAAATAAACCCTCTGTCCCTGCTCATTTTCATCCCCATGAGTGGCTAAGTCGCCATTTTGTTCATCACGTTTTCTTTCTGTCTGCCTGCAAGTATCGGGTACCAGTACCAGCGAAATGTTGGCGTCAGAGCCCTGCCACGACCCTAAAGCTGAATTCACACTCGTGACGCTTTGCGTTTTGAAACGCATGGAGCATGTGTACATTGAATTTTCAGCTCAAAACTATAATGTACACATGCTCCGTGCGTTTCCAAACACAATGCGTCACGAGTATGAATTCAGCTTAATACAGAGCCCTGCAAGGCTTTTGTCCCACGACTCGCATCGAGAATATCGTAATGTTTTTTTTTTGTACATTGCACACAGTCAAGAATTGTGGTATACATTATGAAGTTTAAACAATAGCCCCAACTTTCAATTTCACTCATAGAAATCTCTATAAAATGGCGATAACAATATGTTAATGACGGATAATACGTTTAATGACTTTCCGTCAAAAAGCTCAAATCTTATTCATATCTCACCAATTTATGGTTAACATACAGAAGATGTATTATGGAGCCGCAACTTAAAAGTTATTTAGACTTTCAATTTAGCAACAGCACATTGTGTTTTAAAAAGCTTTGCCGTAAAATTTAGTACAAAAAGTAGTTGTTTCCATACAAAAAAATATCGGCAGATTTCAAAATTGTTAATTTCATTTAATTCGAGACTAACTTTAGTACTCTTTTGTACATACGGACCTTAAAGAGCATAAGACCCTATGTGAGACTCAATAGAAGAGTATCAGGTCGATTTTTGATACTCTTTATGCAAGTCTTGAGATGAATAAAAAAAAACAGTGAAAATAAGCTGATATCACATTAAAGAAACCAGAAAATTAAATCTTCAGCTTTTTTTTTCTAGATATAAATATTCATTGACAAGAAATCTCATCTATCAAATCGTCACCCACACATGCTTCATGTCATGAAGTAAACCAACAATGATAGTGGTATCAGAACTCACATGTAATAACAGTGGTATTTGTGAAACACGTGTATTCAGTACAACTGGGGATTGACTGGGGCGTAATTCATTTGAAAAACACGTGTAATATTTTGTATTGTCTAATTGTACTCTTTAGTTTATACAGCTCTGGTAGTTTCTATTATAGCCATGTTCCCACTCAGTTTTTGGCTTGGTTTAGAACTATAGTTAGACCACCCGCTAAGAGCTGTTAAGCCAGAGTTCTGTCCACATTAAGAATTTTAGGCAATAGTCTAGTGAGAGGGGAAATGCACTATTACTAACCTTAAGGCTAAGCGAAGGTCATTCAAGCACATTTGTTTGCATACAATTTTCAACTCTCGGTTAAAATAGATTGCATCCTCACTGCGCAGATACTCTGGGTTAAGCTTCAAGGCCAAACAGGATTAAGTTAACCGAAAGATAACCTCTAAAAATCTTACGGTTAAAATTTCATATTTAGACTCTAGGCTAATGAATCCAGTTGCATCCTCACTACGCTTAGCCGAGAATTTTAGACTAGAGGCTAGCAAAATTGACGATAAACCAAGAGAGGCCAAGATAACCGAGAGTCAGTGAGTATATTATGTTGTGTTTTGGTTTTGAGTATAAATGTCGTCATTTTTCCTCTATTGTTTTAACACCTTAAGTGTATGGCGGTCTACCTTTTCAGCACTAACCTGACTGACTGAAAGTAGAATATAAGTAGGGAATGTTTATCTTGAATTCTATTTCAAAAATAAGTTCAAAATAAGCAGCTCTAAGGTGTTGCCAGCAAAGCACCCTCGTGGCTTAAATTTTCATAAAATGACGGGTTTCATGAAATCGAAAAAAAAAAATATGTCAAAAATGTTAAAAATGGATTCCTTAACCTCAAAAACATATATATTCACCCCAAAGTTGATAACTTAAGTTATAGAATTCCAGCAATGGTAACATTTCACATTTTCAGACCCCCTCCCCCTCTGACCCCCTGGTTGAAATTAGATTGTTGGCCTGCATTGTCTCATTTTTTGGCCGATTTCAATGAAAAAGGTGTCAAAATGTTCAGGACATCATGCTGCATCAAATGAGCTTTTACACTAAGTGATTTGACCCCAGTATAACCACTCCCACTATTACAAATAATAATTACTGTCTGGTATATACAAAAAATAACATTAACATCAACATCTGAAGTAGTCGTGGCTTACATTTTATTTGAATGTAAGGTACCATTAAGTACTACTTAGCATTTGCTTAGGTGAAACATTTGTATCGTAAAAAAAAAAACCCAACAATTTCTATTGTTAACTATAAGAAGTTCACAAAAAAGAATTCCCAGTCGGGAAGCACAAGAAATAGTAATTATTGAGAATTGGTTTAGAAAATCGTAAATTTACTTCGTCTAAATGTTGTGTATGACTAAACCACACATATATAGGCTTAAATGGACTGGGACGCGATGAATGGAATTTCGATTGAAAAAAATACACATTTTACACAATTCTGCTTTCAAGCTTCTTAAACAAACAAATAATCGAACTAAAGTAGTGGCTGCGTTTTTACTTTGAGAGCGCTCTTGTTGACAGTTCGTATATCAAACTTTCCATTGCACACAGGTTGTCATTCATGTTTAAAAATAAGGAGAAAAGTAAAAGAAACGAAGCTGACGTTTGAAGAAATAAGTCTGTGTTACTTTTGATATCACGTTTTCTGTTTATTTCCGTTTCATAAATTATCATATACACATATTTGCGTAATCAAGGAATAGGACATATACTCTAGGGAACTTCCTTGGTTTCAAACATGTGTCTCATTAATGTCAATGTGTTTGATACATGTGAGTCCTTCCATGTAAAAAAAAAAAATCTGGCAGCAATAGAGAGATTGCACAGCTACCGTTTAGGTAAACAATAATTGAACAATAATTGGTCAATGGTTACATACTACTTTTCAGACATGTCAACATAGCCATTGTATATGCGGTAGTTATTATATAGAACCCATGTGTTCTTTTGAAATAAGTGTTCAAAAATCATTGTCAATTTTAAACATTAATGTTAAAAACTGAACACATAAAAAGATGTCCCACGCTCGTAAGTTTACGCAGCTGTTCAGGCATTCCAGGTCTTCAAAGGTTGATATTTTGAATGTATATTCATAATTAAACACTTACTCTGACACGAGTCAGGTGTTAAAAACGGGTAGCAAATGTCAAATATTTGTAATACGTCGATCCTGGGTTTCCCAACCGGAAATCAATCTTTACCGAAATTTAATCCCACAATGCACTGATAAAGCATAACGATGCACCCAAGGCATGAAATGATGTGCACTACCACCCATCCCAAACAACAATTCAAATTGCCCGCTTTCAAGTATTGAGCTAATGTCACGGCTTATTAGTTTTATAGGCAAAACTGTGTTTGGGCTAAAATTTCGGTAAAGATTGACTTCCGGGTGGAAAACCAGGATCGACGTATTCTACAAATCTATAGGAAACATCTGAGCAATGTTGAATTGTTATTAAACTAAATTTGATGAAGTGGTAGCTTTCTTATATTATAATCAGCATGCAGTGAGAATGTATCGTGAGTGTCCGAATATGCCATTGAAACCTAGCAGAAAACTAGCGTCTGGTGTTAGGCAAAATTTGCAGTGTAAATGAACATAGGCAGAAGGTAATAAACTCTCTATCAACATATCAATAAAAATATATTATATAGGCCTATACGATTTGCATCATACTTTGTTTTCAATTTAGTATGTCTACTAATATACGCCTGAAAGCATCAAAACATATTGCCGGTGGTCAGTCTAAAAGTGGCTTAGGTGGTAATAACCCTGCCGATGACGTCGACAGTGTTTTGTTTTTGGCGAGTTTCATTCTCCTCTCTTTCTTTCTTCTTTTTGGTAAATTCTAACCAATATTGGCCAACTATTTTCCGATTTCAAAGGTTAAAATGTCAAAATGTGTGTCTTAAACTAGGGATCAAAAGTAGTGGTGACATTGTTGCTTGTCCATTCCTTAAGGGTCAAATTACAATTTTTGTCAAATTTCAAAGGATAAGATGTCATACTGTTGTCTTGAACCAGTGAATAAAAGTGTACACGGTGACTTCTTCTACTGGCCTTTCCTTTAGGATTCGAAGGTCAAAGAAATGCATGTGACCAAATGCATTAGAAACATATCGGCAGGGTCCGTGTCATACGAACAGCTACGAACAGTTTTTATTCCGTCTAGTAGGACCACTGGCAGCGAGCGACGCCCTTGCATTCAGCCCGTGGTCCTTATTAGACGGATTAAACACTGTTCGTACGAAGTTTTTTGACCAAAACCTTAGAATATGGTCACACTACTTAGTATGAACAGTTACGAACAGTGGTTAGTCCGTCCAGAAGGATCAGAGGCAGCGAGCTATGAAAGCGAGCAGCGAACTAAGCGAACATTGCGTTTTTCGCTGTCCGTGGTTTTCTAGACGGACTGTTCGTACAAAGTATTATGACCATAGTCTTAGTGACACAGTCATGATAGTGTTGTTTTGTTTTGTTCTTGTTTGTTTTGTTTTCCTACAACAGTTTAGATATTTGTTTCAAAATGTGATACTTTGTATTGCATATCCCTAGTGATGTTTTTTTACTTGGACTTGAAAATCGGACAAAATAAACCGGTCAAACAAAGTGGGTGTATAATCTGACTTATTATATGTAAAACACTACATAAGTCGATTGACATTTCAATAATAATGCTGCCCTAGACGGGAACAAGGGGAAACTTTAATTATTCTGCTTAATGGTCATATCGCGGTCTAGGTAATGCCCTTTCTTTTGGATAACTTTAATACAATTAAAAAATAAAAACACAATCATAGAGTATGTGTGTATATATATATTTTTTTTATAGCGATTTTTCATCAAGATCAAACCGCTCATATTTTCGCAGGTAGATCGTCACAATCAGCCGTTTTATTTGGTTTACTTTTCAAGAGCACATCATCCTATCGGTACTCATATTGTAATATTAACCCTTTTTGCAGCTTCCCATAACCCGGGTGTGGCGAACTATGATGGACAAAGGTAGTGTTTGTTTTAAGTGCAGGAAAAAGACGGGAGTACCCGGAGAAAAACCTGCGGAAGGGAGTATGGACTTAAAAGCAAGTGCATAATCAGCGCCAGGACTCTGTGGTGCAAAGCGAAGGAAGTTCCGCTGCGGTAACCTGTTTGCAAATGGAGTCAACCGAAAAGAGTAGCAGCTGGATGTTGTGCATGTGTAAGAGACAATATACAGATGGTCAGTTTATTGTTTTTCAAATAAAAAGGTTAATTGCTTGGCAGAGTACAGCGTTGGAATAATATTGTGCATCCTTTTACACACAAATGAATGCCAAATCAATCATCTTATGTTCGCTATGCAGGTAAAGTAGCCTCAAAGTTGATAAAACGTTCGATTTCCATGCACTTTTCCCCTTGTTGCGTGTGCACTTGTCCCGTCATCCCTTGTTCCCTTGTGACATGACATATAAAGACAACGAACCTCGTTTGCGTATAGAGGCCGTATATCCTTAGGTTGTACCCTGAACCTTGTCACCGATCATGTTCGTCATTGTTCCCTATTATGTCACAAGGGGACAGCTTATGCATATGAACGTCCGTCGATTCTTTTAATTTTATTTTTTATGAAAAGATAAAAATGAACTATATAAATACCTTTTCGCGTAAATAGTAGGAGGCTTGTTGTAAAATTCGACCTTACGTACTGGACATTGGACCAGTAATGAACTTAAATAGAACTATAATTAAAGGAATTTATCGGAATTTTGAATTGATTTTATTTATATAAAATATTTATATAAAATCAGTCTTGCTCTAGTTTGTTTCTTGTTATTTCAATCAGGCACACTGGTCAGGTGATATGATGTGAGGAAATCATTTATGTTATATAGTTTATCAAGTCTCTTAGAAGCACGCCATCGCAAAACACTTGACTACCCGGCAGGCTCTTAAAGATAAAAAGACAACATCTCTAGCAAGCGATGCAGGCAAACATTTTAATGAAATGGAAACCACCTCCTTGATTTTAATGGCGCTAACAGAAGACTGCAGCATTTCCTGTCTCCTGTGTACTACACGCAGACAAACCTGTAAAAACACGAGTGGGAGGTGATGTTTCAAACAAACATCTCAGAAGAAAGTTGAAACATTTTAGTTATTGAAATGTTTGTTTGTTTTTAAGATAAGTTTGGATAAAAGCTTCTCAATGTAAACGTATACAAACTAAAATCATGAATTTCAGTAGCACAACTTCGGGATAATTTTATTAAAACTTTTTAGTATGCGTTAACCATCAGATTCCTGTAAGGTTAATTCTTGGTTATAAGGTTTATTGTTCAGTTGACCCTCTTCCTTCTTTGAAGGAGATTTGAATTTTATATTGACAGACTACGAAGTAAGCCAATATTATACGGTAATGTATTCCAAAATTAATTACGAAAATTCTTGTAATAAAAGTGGAAATCAGTGTCAAATTTCAAAATGTATTTTAGTCACTGGATGTTCTTAATCATTGACTCATTCTATATACTAAGGAATAAGGTTATTCTGACAATATTTTTTCTGTTGGTTTTGACCTTTCCACCAAGTCAGATAAACATCTTAGCAAAGATTCCGAGATTTCACCCCGGCAATGTAGCCCTCAACAGGAATCGAACCCGGACACAATGCGTGCAAGCCGTTATCGGTAACAACTACACTACGGCCCACTTTAAGAGTTTACAAAATATTGAAATCTGATTCTTATATTGGCCGTATTTTGTGGATATCATAGTAACAACAAAATTGGAATCTTCTTAAAAGAAGATTCCAATTTTGGTTGACCTATTACCGTATGTTGTTAAGAGGATCTTCTAATAACAGAAAATGTCGATAACATGAATTCCAATCTGCTGAGGTTAGCTCAGGTAACTTTAAACTTTAAAAATATACCGTGACCTTACTAAAGACTCGAGCTAAAGCTTTGCTTGATTGCTTTTTAATTTACTTGTCGTTGACGTTATCAGTAAATGTTTGAGACGCTTGTAAGCCATTGTTAATTAAGTTTTTTCTTCTGGCGAAGTATCAATGAAAAAGAAATACAAATACTCATAAACAGATGGTTTAACGGCTTTCAATAACCTGCACTTTAATGTTCCTATTTACGATTGGATTCGTATTCTGCAGGGATGACGTCAAACGGTAATATGTCTATCCACTATTTAATATACATTTTTGTTTTCATTTTCCGTTCATGTTTCATCGTTTATGATGCTTGGTGCCTGGATTTTACATATTCAGGTACTTTAATAACAGGTTCA
Source organism: Ophiothrix spiculata (assembly GCA_000969725.1). Lineage (NCBI taxonomy): Eukaryota > Metazoa > Echinodermata > Ophiuroidea > Amphilepidida > Ophiotrichidae > Ophiothrix > Ophiothrix spiculata. The sequence continues at coordinate 54,679 of JXSR01S007324.1, read as the reverse complement.
ATATTTTCTAGATCTATATTATCGATATAAACAACAAAACAACACCCACAAATGACCACAAAATCAACTTTATGTTTGCTAAACAGTTAAAGTAGGTTTAAAGTGGATAAAACGTTCGATTTCCATAGACTTTTCTCTTGTTGTGTGTGCACTTGTCCCGTCATCACATGTTACCTTGTGACACAATATACACTAAAAAAATAACATTGCGATTTGTAAATGTTACTCCAAAACTATTAGTTGATCTTACAGAAATTGTATATTAGCTGTTATTACTTAAGACAACTATGTTATAATGACTTAAAACCACATGAAGAAATTTTAACTTGATAAATTTGTTTTCAACTAACACATGTAGTTAGTAATATCAAAAAGAAACAAAACCACAGTAGCCTCTTCTTGCGGTAAATACGTATGGATATATTTAATGTAGAGGCAATGTAGCTCTCAACAGGAATCGAACCGGACACAATGAACGCAAGCTGTTATCGCTAACAACTACACTACGGCCCACTTTAAGAGTTTACAAATATTGAAATCTGATTAGCCGTATTTTGTGTATATCATAGTATCAACAAAATTGGAATCTTCTTAAAAGAATATTCCAATTTTTGTTGACCTATTATGTTGTTAAGAGGATCTTCTAATAACAGAAAATGTCGATAACATGAATTCCAATCTGTTGAGGTTAGCTTAGGTAACTTTAATATACTCTGACCTTACTATACGACTCGAGCTAAAGCTTTGTATGATTGCTTTTTAATTTACTTATCGTTGACGTTATCAGTAACTGTTTAAGTCGCCTCTAAGCAATCGTTAATTAAGTTGTATCTTCTGGCGAAGTATCAGTGAAAAAGAAATACAAATACTCAATAACAGGTGGTTTAACGGCTTTCAATAACCTGCACTTTAATGTCCTATACGTTCAGATTCGTATTTTGCAGGGATGACGTCAAACGGTGATATGTCTATTCACATTTTTTTCCTTTTCCGTTCATGTTTCATCGTTTACGATGTTTGATGCCAGGATTTCACGTATCAGGTACCTTGATAGCAGGTTCAATATTTTCTAGATCTATATTATCGACACAAACAACAAAATAACACCCATAAATAGACCCATGTCTTCCTAATGGGGGGGGGGGGGTAGTTACCATCCCTCCTTACCGCTGATTGCACCAAAACGCCAAATAAAGCGACCCTGAGCATTTAGGTAATAGTTTTTACATTCTTTGCGGTCATTTTGATGGGGAAAAAAATCGGGGTAGGCCGAGGGTATGGGAGATGCTTGTCACCTCGAAAAATTTTAAATCGCCATTTTAAAAAAATTCTGCGTGATATGGACTTGAAACTTACAGGATATTTTAGAATTGGCAATTCCTTCATTCAAAACAACAGACGAAAAATTGACATTTTAGAACTTTAATAACGATTTTTTGAAAAAGTGGTTCTTTTTTGCCCAAAGTCGATTTTTTTTCCGGTACGGAATTACTTTGTGATGTCATAATTACGTAACGCCTCGACCGATTTTCATGATCTTGGTATGAATGGAAAGAGAAGACCCTACCCTATACTAGAGTATCAAACAATATAACTTTTTGGGGTCCCCCGGAAGACGTGTTACAAAAAAGCTCAGGAAAACGAGGGTTAAAGACCATAAAATCAACTTTATTTTTGATATACACTCTAAAAATTATTTTACCCCACCTGAGTAAAATCTTACTCTTTTTGATAGTAAAAAGGTCACAGCTATTTTGTTGAGTAATCTTGACTCAACAAGGATGAGTAGCGAATTTACTCTGCCTTTAAGTAAATATTTACTGAACAAATGAGTCAATATCTGACTCAACATTTATTGAGTAAACTTTTACCCAACCTTACCCAACAGTTGGGCTTTGACCTTTTTTACTCAACAGGGTAGTAGAACCTTACTCGATCCACATGGAGTAATATTTAGCTCCGAATTTGAGTAAATCTTTACCTCGATATTGTGCAACGTGTATTTAACTCAGCTGTTGAGCAGACCATTTACCCAACTGTTGAGCAAAACAAACGTTACTCAACTGATATGGAGTAATACTTCAAATAGGCGTTCATGCAAGTTATTTCCATCCATGTTGAGTAAACTGTCGTACTTGAGCTCCTGTTCCAGATACTTTGTCTTGGTATTCCTTTACACAGTAGAAAGGATGCAATAACAATTCACATAATTCTGACATTGCTAAATTGCAATCATTTATAATAAGCCAAAATCTACAAGAAAAGGCCAAAGAAAAAAAGAACTCTGTCTCAGCTTCCCGCGCGCATTTGGTTAAAAATTCGAATTTTACCACATTTCTTTTTTTTTTTTA